>JXSR01S038656.1:6506-20367 GCA_000969725.1 Ophiothrix spiculata
TTTTTTTTTTGAGGTGCCGCCCCATTACCTTTGGGATATCCTGACCCCCCTGAAAGTGCATATGGTTCCTCAATTTTTTTTTCGTTAAAATGACCACAAAGGATGAATTTACAACGAAACAAAACTCTTATGTCATATTTGTTTGCGTTTTATGTGACAGCGAATCATCATACTGCTGCAGGTACACAAAACTCACCCAGCTCAGGAAGTGACAAACAATATAACGCTATTTCCCATAAAACAGTATGATTCTCTATTCTGGCTTGTTTGAGTAAGCCTGCTTCGCTACGCTCAGCGCTCACGGATGGCAAGCGCCTCACGGCGCTTGCTAACTCGAGCCTACGGCACTCGTATCGCGCCTTCGGCACTCATTTGAGTCAACATTTCGAAGCGTCTTTAACAAAGACTATGGTAACCAATACCTGATATTTCCACATTTCCTGCATTGAAAGCTTACAAATTTCCAGAAAATCCTGTCCGCCAAGTGGCTGAGTTACCCAGTTTTGTCTAGGCCTGATTGAAACGATTTAAATTATTGTGGAATATAATTAGATATATCAATACTTAATCCTAGCATTTGTCTTGTTTATGTTATTTGTGTACGTTTTGCTGCTGAGTTGAGGCCTACTTTAGTAACTTATTTTGTTTTCAGGGTATCATCACTTCACATCTTTTTGGCCTTTTGATGACTCCCTCAAATATCATTTTGTCTTACCTTTTGATGTGTTTAATCGAACGTTTGTTTTTATATTGAAATAAATCTGATTTTTTGCAATACACTGTTACAATTTCAGAGCTGCTAAAGATGGTACATTAAAGGAGAAGGGATGGGCAGAAGCATCGTATGGCACCTCGAAGCTTGGATTCATTGCACTGACCCGTGTACTGGGAGAGGAGGCTACTAAGGGCGGCAAAGGAATACTAGTCAATTGTGTAAGTATGTCGTCTTGTATATGATGGTTGTATCAAATTCATTGTTCCCAGATGTATTTTATTAAATTTAAAAAAAAATAGAAATGTGGAGAATTAAATAATTTCGAAGCTTTTTGACTGCTTTGAGGGGCATGGTTTAAATTATTTTCTTGAGGTGATCTTTAAACCATGAATATGCCCGAAGCGAAACTGAGGGCATATTCATGGTTTTGAAATCACTGAGGGGAAATAATTTTAACCATACCCTGAACTAAAAGCAGTCAATATTTATTTTAAATACCGAATATATAGATTTTAGCACTCAAAACACTCAATGATAATTTAAGATATTTCTTTCTCCTCTCAGTGCTGACCGCGCCGTATTGTGCGCACAAGATAACTAGCTTACGCACTACAGCATGTGTTTGACCATGAATGCTTAAAGTCGCGCTCGTGAAACTCAAGTTACACGACGCAAAATACATTGAGCGAGCCTAGTGAAAAATATGCCCTGGGCATAATAAATTTATAGGACCTAGTTAAATCCAAGCCCTCACTTTTACCCAATCAGAAGACAGGAATCTATATGAGGTAAATAATAGTGCATAGAAAGACATTTCAACTCTATTGTCTTGACAGCTTGAAGAAAATTCATTCGCTCTGTGTGTCACCTAGCCAATCAGAACGCAAGAATATAAAGTACCGGGTACGCGAAGTGCAGTGGAACTTCACAATGCACTGCGCTAGTGTTTACTTGATATAAATGTTTCATTGTTTTTGACAGGTGATGATTTATTTTTAGTTATGGACTTTGATGGCCTTATTTCTTTTCACAAAAATACAATATCATTTTTCTGTAGTGTATGAATTAGATTAATAAATTTGCATTCCATTATGCTCGTAAAATGAGACAAATTCAATGCACTTGCGGTAAATTTTGATTTCTGTGAGTGCTCGTGAATTGGATATATCAAAATTGATTTCATCTCATTTCACTCGTGCATTTCATGCGCATTTATTAATCTATAAACACTGTTACCAAAATCAATAGTCTTTTAATGAAAGATCAATGTAATTACAGGTTTATACACTGACTAACCTTCGTCTACCGATGATAATAATAATAATAATAAATTGGATTTATTGATGCATTATGTTGCCAGCAACCACAAGGCGCCTTACAAAATATGCAAGTTAAAAACATACAATATCAAGATTATCAGCAAAGCTAAAAGATTTTTTGTTGTAAGTTCATACTAAGGCCCTGCGGGGAAACCCGAAACCCCAAATTTTCCCGGACCGGACCGAAACCGTTTTGGGAATTTTTTTTGAGCTTTATGGTACGGTCCGGGAAAAATATAGCCGGGGTCGACCGGGTCGGGGAATTTTTACTCGGGGTCGGGGAAAGTTTACATTCGGTCCGGGAAATGCCAAAGCTCGTTCGGGGTAAAAATAAAATGGAGCAACAATTAATCGCTGTGTCTAAAATAAAAAATTTTGCACGCAACGCGCGCTTTACTAAAACATCACATCATTTTGTTTGAATCATGTCACTTGCTCCTCTCCTTGACCATAGATGGTAGATACCCTGCTGATTTTTTGTCTGAATTTGCCGACATTTTTCGCGCGCTATGCGCGCATTAAAAACATAATTTCCTGACCCGAAGTCGCTTGCTCCCCCCCCCCCGACCGAAGGAGGCAGATACGCCACTGGATACGCCCAGCTTATTTCTCCCCGATCCCAACCAGTTATTGCACCTGGCAACTGGTGGCTGGAGTTTAAATAAAATGTTTAAATCGGGCCATAAAATCATGTGAACGTTTTTCGTGAGGCCCTAAATAAGGTCATTTGTCTTAATTGAGTCATTTATTCGTACCGGTTTTAGGTGAAATCGTAATCCTTGTTAAACACCATCTTAATGACTTGAAATTCGGGGTAACTCGGGGTCGGGAAAAAATATCCATCTTGACCGGGAAATCTTGAAAAACTACCGGTCTAGGTCGGTCCGGTCTAGAAAAAATCCTTTCGGGTCGGGGTCGGTCGGGGCAAGCTAAATTTTTATCGGGTCGGGAAATAAATTGTCGGGGAACGTCGGGGTCGGGGTGAGAAAAAACCTGCCTTTGCAGGGCGTTAGTTCATACCACATGTACCATGAGGAGATCAAAAACTGATCACAATGAGCAGATAAAAACAGCAATGTGATGTGGCATAAAAATACTGTTTTTAAAAAATTTACAAATATAAAGTAAGATAAAAAAAAAACATGAAACATGCTGCAAAAAATCACATCCAAAATGTAGGCACAAAATGAAAAAGTAAAACCACAGGGAACCATCTGTGCTTAAAATAGAAAGCAAAAAGTTGATAAAAAAACGGCATTCCCCGTCATTGTTCATGGTAAAAAGTCACAAGTTACCGAAGCTATTTTGTGTCACATGGTGTCCAAAAAAGTAAGCACAAAGGGATGAGAAATACAGTTTGCCCTAGGCGTTGGAGCATAATTAGGCCACAACTTTGTGCGGCTGGCCGCAACCTGGCCACAAAAATTTCCATGATGGCGACCATAGGCTTGATTGGTGACCTCAAGATTATTGTAAATTATTCATTACATGTTTTGAAATCATTTAGAGGTACATAATCAAGCCTATACAGTTGCCATCTTGGAAAATAAAGGCTATGGCCAGGTTGCGGCCGGCCGCACAAAGTTGTGGCCTAACTGTGCTCCAGTGCCTTATGCGTAACAGTATAGAAATTAGGTTCATTAATTGACATTTATATTGCCCATCCAAATGTGCTTTGAAGTAAGTTTTGTTGAGCAGAAGTTGAATCGCCAATTAATTATACCCTCATCTTTTTTAAAAATGTGTTTTGTATTTTGAAGTGTTGCCCAGGTTACGTGGATACAGACATGACGAGTCACAAGGGTCCTCTCACCATAGAGCAAGGAGCAGTCAATCCAACCCACCTAGCTCTGCTGCCCTCTGGAGACACACAACCACAAGGGAAATTCATCAAGGAATTGAAAGTAGTAGACTTCTGGTGATGAACTTTGAACTTGGTTACATATTTAGGACAACAGAGCCTATTTTAGACAAATAACTATTTCTTGAATTAACAGTATTACTTGCATCGCCTTTCAAATTATAGAAAAATAAAGTATTATACAAATGCCATACTTAATATGGATCACTAGTTAAAACTATAGGGTCCGTATGCACAAAACTGGACTAAAGTTAGTCCTGGACTAAGAGAAATTGATTTCCTGAAAATAACATATCTTTTGGGAATCTTTGATAATAATGATCTATGGTGAATTTTCTATAATTTTACCATTTTGTCTGTTTTGGAACATTTGTATTTTTTTCAAAAAGAACAAAAATTGGTTTAGTCCTGGACTAACTAAGTAAGTACCGGACTAAACCATTTTCTTGTTCTGAAAATAATTACAAAGTCTGAAACAGACAAAGAAATCAAGTAATGAAAAATTCAGTTTAAATCTTTAAACTGGAACAAAAACTATCGATAAACCTTCTCTAAAACTGTACTTTGAGACAATTTTAAATTTCACGTAGTCCGGGACTAACTTAGTCCTGTTTTGTGCATACGGACCTAATAGTCCAACACAAATGGCCTAAAGTGACTACAGGGTGTCCCAGAAAACACATTACAATCTTTTGGTGTAATTTTCTTGGGTTTAATGGATAGTCAGAAAGTTTGTAAAGGTTGGATTTTATAGCTCATGAATTGAACTTTTAGATACCGTTTCTTTCATTTCAATCGGTAGTGTACAACAAAAGTTATGTTTTTATCAAATATTTAGATGAATTTATGTCTGGTCCAATTTCAAGATTATTGGCCATAAAGAGCGTTTCTGAATGGAAAGAAAATGGGTCATCTTGGAAAATTTATCATAGCTGTCTTATTTTTACATCAAATTTGTTCATTTTTTCAGGACAGATAAAAGAGAGTATGCACATAATAAATTATTAAACAGTGTAACAGTTGAGTGAACAGAGTAGTGACAATACTCAATAGAAGTTCATTCAGGGGAACTTACAGAATCGTGAAATTGGACCAGAAATTTTTACACCCAAATATTTGACAAAGTATAACTTTTGTTGTACATTACCGATTGAAATGGTATCTTAAAATTCAATTCTTGGGCTATAAGTTGCAACCATTACATACTTTCTAACCATCCGTTAAACCCAAGAAAACTACACTCAAAGATTGGAAGTTTTGTTTCTAGGACACCCTGTATTGCTACAAGGTGGTCTACAGGGATACCAAAACTTGGAAAGTTTTTAATGGGTGCTTGTCATGTTTATTGTATACTGCTGAGCTGCGTTTTTTATAATGGTAGCTACATAGGATATAAATGACTCATTATTATGCTGATGGTATTCATATGAGCTCATGGATATTGAAATTCAAAATTCCAATATCCATATGATAAAGAATGTATATGTGACATGATAAAAGCAATAAGTTGGATCTTGGAAATATTAATTTTGAGTTATAATAATAATTATGGGATTTTTATAGCACCTTTTACTATGTATTCAAAGCGATGTTGCCAATTATTATTACACTGCCATCAGGAAACTGTCACATTCATTTCGCTTCAACTAGGGTGGCTGCATGGCCTATGGGCAAACCCTAGATGGGCAAACCCTATATGCAATTGCATTGTAATGTAACAGCTCCCCAATATCGCCCGGGTCGCTGAATCAATTGAGATTAAATGCCTTGCCCAAGGACATAACCGGTTGGCTGTAGCGGGTCTCGAACTCGCGAACTACTGATTCGGAGTCATGCATTGTTCCACTAGTTATTTGGTAATAAAGGTAGAAAATTCTTGTGCTTTTTGTTCGGGAGAAGAGAAGATATTGTGTGTATCCCATCATGCATTGCTTCCTATGGGAAATTTTGTACAGGAAGTCATGTGAGTAGTTAGTGATGAAACGTGCCTAAAATGTAAGGTTACAACAATTAACTTTGATTTATGGTCATTTCATCACTAACTACTCGCATAATTTCCTGTACAAAAATCACATAGGAAGCAATGTATGATGGGATACACACACTATCTTCTCTTGTTCGGGAGAGGGGGCACTGACCTAGAAAGATTATACGGGAATGTGTTTTTTTTCTAAATTTTTGAATTTAGAAAAAAAATCAAAAATTTGCGCCATTTCAGAGCAAATTTCGAAAAACAGTCCAATCAAAATATCACATTTTGCAAAGAAAAAGGATCCATTGGCATACCAGACAGCATAATTTTGCTACCAAAGTTTGTCCCGGGTGTGTGGCCCTCCAGATCCCTTTTCATGTCTTGCCTGCCACTCCATAGACCCCATCTCAAGCACAATCTTTAGTTCACAAGCCCTAGCAATTTTTTTAAGATCCCTAGCCCCTTTTGTGAAATTCATTTCCCAAGACTCCTGTTTCAAACAAAATTTTGGAAATTTCTGCTTCCAAAGCTCAAATTTGATAAAAAAATTAGTTCTCAGGGATCATTTTAGGGTCATTTCAGTTCTCAAGTTTTACAGTACCTCAAGAAGCAGCTAAATGAACTTTACAATTAATGGATAGTTCAAAGTGTAGCATTTTCAGTGTACAATTAAGCAAGTTTTAATAAAAAATTATATAAAAAAGTGCTGACATGCGATTTATTTCAATTGATCAGGTCACGTATTGTAAAAAAAAATAGTTTAGTGATGGGAGTGGTCAACTGACAAAACAGGGGAGTGATTATTAATAGGACCTTTGAATCACTTTGTACTGTATCCAGTGAATTTTTATAGGGAATCGGGATTCGCTGCCATCTCCATGTAAATCTTATCTCGGATTGTCACTCATGGAGTGCGAGTAATTGTACTTCTGGCATTTACCGGCTCCGCTTGCCTCACTTCGAGAGTCTTCACAACAGATTAGCAGGAAAATTGGTGTACTTTAATCATAGCAAGTCGCAATACACACTACATGAAACGCAGACATGGATGGCACGTGAAACGAAATACACACGCTGTATAAGCGTCAAGTGAAGATTTACGCGATCTGTCTGGATGTCGGGCCAAACTCCGTATATATCCGAAGGTACAATAACTCTGCTCCATGAGGGACACAAGATGGCAGCGTATGCCGCTTCCCCTATGAAAATTCCTTATTATCAGGGTTTTTATATCAGTGCTTGTATTAATGAGGTTCCACTGAAAAAATCAATGTATGTTTATGTATACACTTTATGAAGTTTCAACATATCATATCAGAAAAGAAATCTGTTAATCACGTACAAAAATCACTTATTAAATCAAACAATATCTAATGCACTAAAATGTATCTCAAGGTTAATTTGTGACAGGCAACATGCCAGTTGTGTTTGCACGCTTCACCATGATTGCCCCAAGATTGAACGTTTGTTTTTTACCTTGTATGCAGGTAGGGAATCACTAACGCAAAAAGCCTGCAGTTGACTGAACACAACCTTGAGAAATAACATACATGTGCCTGGGCAGGACCAATGTATTTTGTCATCCTTTAAAAAGTAGTACAGTACAAATTTGAATCAAAATGTGAAATGAAACTGCAATTGTTACATTTTGTAGCTGTTTGTTTGGTCACTTTGTCAGTCAAGTGCTGATTGACAAGGCCTAATATACCGATGAGCACTGGTTAATTTGGCTGAGTGCCGGCTGATCCCTTAAGATGCGTTCACACTGTTATGTAGCGTAACGATGGAGGGAAACAAATTGCAACTAAAAACTTGCAACTGAAAAAGACGATGAGGTGCGTGGCTAGCAGATTGTGTGAGGCCTAAAATACAAAACTGCAATTCGCAGGTCTACGTTGCTTGTCGTTACCCCCAATTCGTCACAATGTAAAGCACCGTCCAGCTTAATGACAACCTTGGGCTGGATGGTGATGATGATGATGGATTTCAATGGTATTGCTAGATAATCTCCACAATAAATAATAATGTGTCTCATTTAAAAAAGCTTTGCATTATTAAAAAAAAAGACCCACCGAACCTCCTTATATTTAATGAAAGGAACAAATTTCTGGCCAGGAAAGGGTAATATGCAAATTAAATGGGGTTTTTTTGGTTGTTTTAAAACATGAGAGAAGGAAAGGAATCAGTTCGTCATAATACAATATAATGTCCAGTCTAGTGTCCGTGGTTCTTGAAATGGTTCTTCAGGTGTCTGTCACCTGGAACCATTTTATAAGAGCCACTGACATATGGGAGAGAAACTTGGAGACATTTCTTTAATTGTTACAGTTCTTACAAACGGTACTTTTTCTATATGTAACAGGAACTTCCGTTTGTGGGGAGCGAGCTCTACTGAGCCTCCCTGCTCCCCTCAAATGCTTCATGAGAGCTCAATTAAAAGAGCGTCTTGCATGATAGTATTATATAACATCTAAATTTCCAGATAGCTCCACCAACTACTCCCTGAAAGAACTTCAGGAGAGCTTTTGATAGAGCCCCTGCAAATTTCAAATGGAAGTCTCTGATGTAACTGTTTTTGGGACACCAGGTAATTACTCAGATTCACAAATATACAGTGTTAACAACACAATGAAACTTATAAACAAAAAGTTACTCCAATATATACTTTATCTCTATAATTGTAATTACAATGAATATTCCAGCACAGAGTATTCTAATATGGCATAATTCTTTATCAATCTTTGTATTTTATTTTTCTAATATAACATGTGAAATTTTATACACTGGATATTGTAACTGAATAAGTATATATGATGGTTGCTAAGGCGACGAAAAAAACACCCTGTTTTACGGGCGGGCGGACCTTCCAAGTAGGGTAGGTTGGTCGGGCGTTGCTTTTTAAAGAAAAAAAAAGTGCCTAGAATAACTCAAAATTGGGTGGAAAAACTAAGAAATTTTCTTGAAAAATGTAACCAAAATTGACTAATTTTGGCCCAAAAATGGCTAATTTTACATGATTTTGATTCTTTTAACCAAAAAAAAAATATCTTCAAATCACAAATTTAGGGTCGGTCGGGCCCGTAAGACAAGTTGTTGGGGTTTTTTTTGTCGCCTAAGGAGAAAAATACAAATAAAACATGTCAGGAATTTCATTGTCTCTGACCCTGCTGCTTCATTGAAAGGGGTGAACCTGATTGCAAGAACTAGTAAAAAGCATGGTAGTAAGCATGCTATATACCGAGTGAGTCAATGAAAGTGCAATAGTTGAAATGGGCGCTAGATTTTAAGAACAAGATGGATGGATGGATTTACCTTTATAATGTTGTAAAAATGAGGATAATTTATATAGACGTTCAAAGATATACTTATTTCAAGAGGGTGGTATAAAATCATTCATTGAAAAGTGAACATTTTGATCACATGTCTCATTCTGTAAGAATTTCAGATCTCCATCTTTATCGGGTCTCTGTTAGACTGTACTCAATTAAGATCTCCATCTTTATTTGGACTTTGTTGATCAAGTACAGTCTAACAGAGAGTTTACAGACAAGAGTCCTCCAGTCATTAGTTTTTTTTTAAACAAAATCAAATTACACTTTTAAAGGCACACAAGTCTTTTCAGGGTCAGAGAAAAGTAATAGAAAGGCAATGTTACATTCAATCCTCATAAGACACTTGATCAAAATGTTCGCTAGTTGGACAATAATGATTTTACACCACCCAACTTAAAAAAAGCATATCTTTGGAATGCCTTTATCAATTATCCCCATTCTTTCAACATTTTGAAGGTGAATTCATGATTTACTAAGAAACAAATTTATTTGTTTAGTATTTGTCTTGTTCTTTTAACATGGCGTCCAGAACATGTATTGCACTTTTATAGACTCACTCGGTATAGTAGATTTTAGGCGTTGGAACAAAATAAGGCCATAATAATTTTGTGCGGCCGGCCACAACATGGCCTCAACTTTGATTTTCCAAGATGGCGACCGTATGCTTAATTTTTCACCACAAAATTATTGTAAAATATCCATCACATGTTTTGAAATTATTTAGGTGCATAATCACGCCTTCGGTCGCCATCTTGGAAAATTAAGGCTGGGGCCAGTGGCACAAAGTTTTAGCCAAATTGTGCTCCAGTGCCTTCCAGTGTCATCAAACAATGATCTTCGGTGTCTTGATTAACAGGCAGGATGAACACCACTGAAGACCTACCATCTTCAGGTTCACCTTTGCAAGTTGTATAATGAAATATCAACAAAGTTCTACAGTATTGCATAACAGTGTTGCTGTCCCAAGCTGACTGCACATGATTTGCACATGCTACAGCCCCACAAAATTTATCACTGGTTCAGCTGTCTGCCATTGCTTTTCATAGCGATTTGCCCCAATGCCTCTACCAGTTGCCCCATTACTTAACAAATCTTAATGTTATTCTTTAACATGTAATACGCTGTGAAGTAATGACGTCATAATTTATGCAAATCACCCAACAGGTGCGATCTGGTTGAAATGATATGTCCAGAGTTCCACTGTCGTGACTGATGACACGTATTAACATAATAGGCGTACAGAAAAAAATCAGACCATCTTTTCAATCCCCTTACGGTTTTCTATGCTTATTTTTGCTTCATTTAGATTCAAGAGTAATAAAATTAAATAGAAATTACACTTCCGGTCAAAAGTGTTTGCGCACCCTTAAATACGGGCAAGAACGTAATTATTATATCAAACGACCAAATCTGTGAAAAAATACATGTTTTTTATAGGTGCTTGATGTATCCAATATAAGAAATTTATGTTTCTTCTGATATTCGATCTTCCATAACCATAAAAATGGCCGATTTCCTGGACCATATACAAATACACCACACCCATTTTTTGATATGTTCCTATGTTGTTTATTTTTCAATGCTCATTATCACTGTGTAGCAGTACAGAACATTTTCAGGTAAAAAGTTTTCCAACAAATGTGCAGTTATGTATTTAAACTCTGTTTATTATGTGCAGAAGAATGTGCACAATATGTTAAGCACGACATATTTTCAAATGCGATAAATGCAATTCTTGTTGAGTTTTTTAGATATATGTATGTAAAATATAAATCAGAAAAAATATGGCGCAAATGATGAACAGTTCTCGAGATATGGCTGGTTAAAGGTTTGGTGCGCAAACACTTTTGACCGAGAGTGTATTCCCCATAGACTTAACATGTGGTAAAAATGCCCACCATGTTTGTTTGGAACCAGATCGCATGTTTTGGGCTAATTATCATAAATATTACGTCACTACTTCAAAATTGCCTTGAAATGGGGTGCCCATCAGAATCCTTAAAATTTACCCTGCATAATACATACATTTCTGTTATTTACATACAGTTTATTCATGTCTATAGTTTGTCACAGCATTAAAACAGATGCAGATGAAGGTGCTTTTCCATCAAATTATGCAGAAACTTGCCACTTCCAGTTGTCAAAGCTGCATATTGCTGAGATAATTGATATCTGCAAAATTTTGTCACATGACAAGATGTTTCAAGTTGAAATTAATTCAAAGCAACATGAAGCGGCAAAAAGGGACAAAACTGCAAAGCTATAAAAGTGTGAAACAAGCCAAGCTGCAAAGCTACAATAATTATGAAAGCAACATTATTAGGCTGTGATCACATATAACTATACTATCCGGGTATACGGTGCTGGATTTTACATGGGCATGCATATAGATTCAATCAAACATGTGAATTTGATGCTACTGGGTCACATACGAGGGCATTATTCAAAAAAAAAAACTGTATAGCTTGCCATGCCTGTATAACATAGCAATTGAATAGCTTATAGCGAATATCATATACTTCTATGTGATCTCAACCTTGGGGTAGCATTTCTGATGCTGGCGTGCTACTGTTTTAGTTTTTGTCAACAGTTTTGATGTTAACAAATTAAAGATGCATTGATAGAATTAAAGGATTTCTGAAGCAGATGAGGCTCTCCCATCAAATTACAGCAGCATTTCGAGTGAGGTGCAGGATTGTGTCTTTTTGACTCTATTCATTATTTTCAAGAACAGCGCAATTCTACCAATAGATACAATACTACACCTTGATGAGAATTTCAAGTTCTTATAGTTTTCTATAGCATACTACTGAGTTTTTGTCAACAGTTCGGTGTTGCATGTAAACAAGAGATGCAATGATCCGATTGAAGGAATCCTGGAATGGCGGTTCTTCCATCAACCTCGGTATAACAACAAGCAATTTGAGTTCTTCCACTATCGTGCAATTGAGTTGTCATGAGCTAGCTTGATGTATATATCAGTCCGTCACCTGTCCATGCCTGCCTGTGTGTTGTTCCTTGCTGGAAAACAGAGGGCTGTTAACTTCTCACAGTATTCTAATTCTTCCTGCAAAAGTAAAAAACAAATGAATGAAAATAAACTGAAACCAAAAACTCTTGATATCACAGTCTGTTTAACAACTTTTTTCAAACTTTGGTACCAAAATGTTGCTCATATTTTTCTCATAATCCATGTGAAATTTCATGGCTGAGTTGTGTTCCATGTTGGAGATATATATGAAAATGTCTCTAATTATGATAACCATAATTAATTTTACACATGCACAGTAACGTATAGGTTGCTCTGAAATACAAAATTGCCCATGAAATCAAAACAGTTTGATTGATTCAGCTGAAATTTGAAACTTGGGCCTCTTGAGTGGTCATGTTTCATACGACATTCAAAACCAAATTTTGAAAAATTGGACCAAGTCTTGCTGAGTTTGAACAAGTTGCAAAGAATTGAACAGCAAATTATTCAACAATATTTTAATCTTGTTCAATGTCTATATGCCGTGACCACTGCCTGCTGTATGTGTGTTTGTTGCATCAATTGCAATTTAGGAGTGTTTTCCAAGATGAATGCAAGCAGCCAAAGTTAAAGATGGCATGGCAAGACATATTGTTGCAAATGGAGACATAAAACTACACAGGAAGACATAGCTAGGGATATTAACTAACGTCCTACCTGCCACTTTCGTTCTCAGCCTCCTCGGAAATAAGGGTGTCAAAAATTGGTGGTTTCCACCGGGGCTTGAACCAGGGACCTCTCGCATCCCAATCCCATGTCCACCTATACCAAGCCACCCAGGGGACGCTATCTAGTCAGCGATATCGTGCCCATATAAGTCTATGATGTATTCGGACTTGGGCGATTTTTGTGATTTTCTCTTGTAACCTTTGGGAGCTTTAGGGTTATAGGAGCATACCAAAGCATTCATCTTGATGGAATCATTTTGCCAAAAGACAATTTGCATGCATTGCCAGTTGCAACCAAACTAAAAATCTCATATGTTGCCCTTGAGTTTGTTTTGGTAATTCTAATTCACATCAAACAGAAATATGGACCTAAAGGCTAAATCATTGGGTGAGTACCATTTAACCACACTTTTCACTGAATCTGCAAAAGCCTAAATACTGATTTAATGGGGTTAGATCATCATATTATGTTCAACAAAATTGAGCATTATCCAGCATTATAGTTTTGTATTGAACACATCCCCTCCAAATATAACCTCACCATCGACAATATGCGCTTGGTGACACAAAGAAAAGTCCACTATAACTAGCTATATCAACACTGTACCTCAAATGGTCAAGACAAAAAACTTGTTTCTTTAATGTATAGACAAAACTTACACTTACTTGAAATTCTTCTTTATCTTTCAAGAACTCTGTTCTTGCTTTTAGAAAATCTTCAAAATCAATCTCTGGTTGCAGGCAGTCTGCTATACATCCATCGTGATCACTGACCAAGTTTAACAATGCTAGCATAATGTGTTCATGAGTTATTGTGTGTTCTTGTCGCAGCAGACCAATAAGCTGATGAACCATCCCCATCTTTTGCAGTGTATCTGGAAACAATGTGACAATTTAAAAAGATTTAAATTCTTGAAAAAAATATTTAAAGAAAAATAATAAACAGAACTTTTTTGGTAATGT
>JXSR01S038657.1:22378-37819 GCA_000969725.1 Ophiothrix spiculata
AGAACTTTTGTCAGACATTTCTTTTTTTCTTTGAGCCAATATGTTATAAAATAAGGTCACCATCAAAGGAAAGACTTGAACCCCTCAACACCAGATACCATGAAAAAGAGTGAAGAGTTTGAATATGCTAATTTGTAGAGACATCTATTAACAAAATTTACAAAAGAAAAATATTTCAACAAAATTTACAGGCAGTTGGTTTGGGCTGTTTATTTGCTTGACAGATAATCAATCAGTAGAAATTTGACAAAAATGACAATGTTTTGTGACAGTAAATGTTGAAATACAGCTAAAATAATGCGCAGAAAACTGGGTTATTTTGCATAATGACCATCCTTCATTAATTGGGACAATATGGGTTTGATCATCTAAAGCAGCAGTCAGACTATAGAGATAATGATAATCAATGCAAAACAATAAAATATCATCTGTTTATGTTTGATTGTCCAAGTAGGAACACCATTTAATCACATGCATAGCCATATTTTTCATTGGTATTGTTTGATCACAGTTTTATGGTTGTTTCAGAGTATCTGTTGCGGTTGTAATGTATAGCTGCAGTAGATGAGCTTGAGTTTAGCATGACGTAGGACAACACAGTTGCAAATTGTCATGATGCTTTGTCCCCAATAAAGTTGAATTTGATAAAACTGTTCATGATGGTTGTGACTAACAGGACAAGGTAATCAATATGTCAGCTTGCTGCGCTTACTGCAAACTTTCAAAGCGCGACAAGGTTGAGATTGTATTTGGACATTTTTGGTGTCATGCTTCTAATGTGACAGCAACAAAACCACTCTTAAATCAGCTTTAGGATTCTAAAACATGCGTACATTTTATCAATAGTCATAATAACAAACCTGCAGTTCTTCCTCCCGTTGATCTTTGGCCGATGCCATCGCAGACTCCGCCTCTTCATCACTGTCCATCATGACAACATCATGGCTGACAGAAGGTCCCTTCTGTTCTTCAACAAGAACAAACGTGTCTGTAGCTTCTTCTTTCAGGATTCCCTGACTCTGCCAGAAGGCTATCTTGCGTCGGAGGGCTGTGCTGGGAACCTGCATGACACCGCTCAGTTCCTCTATTGTCCATTTACCTAAACAGTATGAATGAAATATAGATATATATGTGAAACACAGAATCAAAATCTATGTTTAGATTGAAAGTACAAAGATAAAGTCGAAACAGATTTACCTAACCATACCCAAACACATACCCCACACAGCATACATACATACAACATGAACACCATACACTATCGCAATAGCCCCTTTCTTGGCTAAAGCTAGTGGGATAAAAATACTGGTTCTCAGATCCACAAAAATCCCTGGTTTGACATTTCCAGCTTATCTTACAACTTCACCTCATACGACCTTTGACCTTGGTATGTGACCTCTGACATCAACAAATGAACGTTGCCATATCATATCCATAAACCAAGTTTGGTTCAAATGGAACTTCAACTTTTCAAGTGCGGCTAATGAGACAAATTCAGCCCCTCTTTCAACTTGACATTATAAGACCTTTGACATTTTCTTGTTGTGGTGTGAGGGGCTAAGTTATTGGAACTTTGAAATTTTTGTAAACAAGCTTGGTAGTTAGTCACATCAATCACATAATTTTTTCCTTGATGCACAATCAATGTGTACATTTTATTCTACGTGCACACAGTCTTCGCATTTCCAGCCATGTCTATGATTACAACTTGCACTGAGCACTACACATTAATTTCCATTATGAACAGTGGCGTAACTAGACTTTTTGAAATGAGGGGGCGAGAAGGGGCAGACATGTTTCCAGGGGGGGCGAAAACAAAGCAAAAATAGGAGTTCTCCATAGACCCATATACAAAGTCAAATTTCATTTGGGGGGGCTAGAGGGGGGGCGCGGGTTTCGTCAGGGGGGGCTCCCGCCCCCCCTCTGGTTATGCCACTGATTATGAAGTGTCCAGAAGTGTAGCACACATGAGCAACAAATCAATATGGCAGTCTCGTTATAAAAGGATTAAACAGCCCCTATTCCCCTTTTTAAATTCATCGGTTGAAGGTTATTATAATGAAATACATATAAATTAGATGTACAAAAATATGATTGACCAGTTCAAACCAGCCGCAAAGTTGGCCTCTGCTCATTTTAATTTTTTACACATCTACAAAAATGGTGTTATAAGGATTAAAATGACACCTTGACAAACTTTCCCACATCCACAAATCAAGTTATAGGCTAGATATACTTCGTCATTTATGTAGTTTGTAGACATTTTCATTCAGAAATTTTCTAATGGTGATTGTTTTTAAGAATGTTGTAAACTTTCATTTTGAATGAACACTTTCCATGTATAATTTCACCATTGTGTAAATCATAACCATTATTGCAAGAAGAGATTAGCATGCCATAAATAAATCAAGGCCGTAGAATCAATATCAAACATTATACTACCTATCAGTAAACACTTGAAAATATGCAATGGGGTGAAAAATTTGGTCTCCATTTAATACATTCTTCATTATGTGAAAATTTAGAATGAAAGTTCTCATTCAGAATTAACATTTTACTCCATTGTAGAAAATTTACCAATGATAACATTCTGAATGAAAATGACTACACAAATGACGAAGTATATCTAGGCCTTTATGGTTTGTCAAAGATTGTCACAGAGTAAAAGATGAAACCGAGATAAATTCATTCAAAAACCAAAAATCTATATACTTTTCTGTTTTAGTCCTTCTAAGGTGTGAATTTGTCATACTTAAGTTCAGTTTTTGAAATAAAACTTTGCATTTTTTAAGCATATATTGTAAATCTGCAAAAAATTGATTTCACCAACTTACAACCTCGGCATGTATTTCACCTGTAGGGTAAAATGAACTTTGCTGACTTTACGGCTGGTTAGATCTGGGAAGGCACAAATATAAATACAAAAAATACCAACCTTTGTCTTGGAAATGCATGATAATGGTGGCCTGGATGGGTGATACAGATAGGGAAATGGTTCGATCCTTCAACTCAATATCCAGGTTCACTGAGCCAAGATTGGTTTTCCAATTCAATGTTCTCATTCCCTTCAGCAACTGCAGAAATCAGAATACAAAATTAGGCTATTGTTACATTGATATGGCGAGTGGCATAATATAGGGTATGATAGGATGCTAGGATGCTTACATTTGTCACCGGGAACTTTGGTATTAGGGGAGCAAACAAGGAGAAAAAAGTAGAAAGATAATGTAAAATTTGAATCTAGAAATTACTTTTGGGAATGATTGGAAGTTGATCAACAGATTTGTAATTGGAGCAATTTTGTACTAAACAACATGTAACTTCATTGTGGGATCTGGTATGGGTGTTGTCTCTGCAAAATAAAAACTTAGATTTTGTTAATATATGGTGAAATGAAATTTATCAATACATGGTGAAATCTTAAATTAAAACAATGAGGTGCAATGCCAACATCTAAAGGTAAAAGAGTCAGGGATGCAATTTTAAATCACTGAAGTCACAATTTTCCATAATGTCTTAAGACTTCTTACAAAAGAAACCTTTTCACTATTCTTTTATACAAACAAAATGTCCTGAAAACAAGACATTTCTGTAAAATTTCCTGAAAACTTGTATCCCTGAAAGGTTTACTATCAGAAAATTCACACCTGACAAGGTTTTACAGTAGCCTTACTAAGCTACTTCATCAGGAAAAAGTAATTGAAATTGTTAGTAAAATGTTGGTTTTCCCATGGTGATCTTAAAAGAGCCGTTCTGTGCAACTCTTGCTCTCTCGGATTCATCAATAAAAGCAAGCTAATAAATTTACTATCTAAGATTTATCTATAAATCATAGTTTTCTAAATTTAAATAAATAGCAAACTTAAGTTGCTAAACCATATTACCTCATATGACTTGGTGTATTTCTCCATGGCCTTTTTGATACTTTCTGGTACTTCAAGTTTTTCCTCTTTGAGACTTGGCCAAAACTGAGCTGACAGGATCATGGCGTTGAAATCAGCAATCTGAAAATAACGAAAGTGGTTGAATAAATATTGCCTTTTTGAGCAATTTTTTAAATCATTTTAGTAGCCTAACAAAAATTTACTGATCATATATATTAATAAATCAGCCAATCAGAATACAATAAATTTGAAATCATTCAAGTGCGTGCATTGCATAATGTGTCGGCTACTGGCACATTATGCCGACACATGCGCCTGTAACACATGTAACAGTATGTAAAACTAAAATCACTGCGAATATAAATTATTGCCGATCCTAAACGCTATTTAGGACAGTTAACTGACTATTCAAAAATATAGAAATCTCAAGGGTATGTATGAACCACATACACAGACAGTCACTAAAACCTGTTGCATATATGTCACAAAATACACTATTCATTTATACTGGTACCATGTTAGTGTATTTTTGTTGACATATTTGCTTCATTACATATGCGTGTTGAAAAAAATTGTATGATAAAATGTTTTAAATGCATGTCAAAACATGGGTGAAGTTGGGGGTACTTTACTGAGTTGGGCATCTTCCCGAATTCCTGTATGCTAATGACCCTCAATTTTCATTTTTAGTAAATGAACTAAATTTAGGGACTGCAACTGTGAGAAGGATTTCACTCTTTAATATTGTAACTTTTAATTGCAATAGACGTTTACTTTTCAATTGTGAGTAGTTTATAACATGGATATCCTACCTTTTCAGTCTTATCCTCTTCAGGTTTAGGAGTATTTTCAGCCTCCCCATCTTTTGTTTCTTCCTTCACCTCTTCCTTCAGAGACTGAATATGTGAGTTACATCTCTTGGAATCAGCCACGTCTTTTAGCATCACCTCGCAGTGGTGAAGCTGTGACTCCCCGAATCTTAGCTTTAACAGTTCTAAGTATCGCAGTTCTCGTGCTGTATCATAGCTGAAATTCGTGAGAATGCGGTCTGCCAGTAGGCCACGGTACTCGTTGACAAAGAGCTCTCTGCTGCCATAGATATTGACGAGAGTACTGATTATATCTGACGATCTGCGACTCTTGGCTGTCCTCCCTAAAAATAGAACATGGGAGAGATTGAATCACAAAACATAAAATGAAAGTGTCAACACATTACTTCTGTTTGTAACTTAACGGGTACTACACTAAATTTCTCAGTGATGCATATCAGTTCAAACTTTCTCAAATTCTTTGAAAAAATTGAAAAAAAAAAATTGGGAGATTGAATATATTAATCTACTGTATATGAACTCATATACAGGGTGTGCCAATAAAAACGCAAGATTTGGAAACAAAACTATTTAAAATATAAGCAGGCTATTCTTCTCTTCAAAACATTAATGATATTAAAATAGAGCTTCTCCCCTTTATTATCCCCTTTGTTTCATCCAATTCGGATATTCCTGTCCGGAGATAAAGCATTTTCAAAATGGAGCACAAATTTCAATCTGGTCCGATTTGTGGTCATCGGATGAAGTATGTTAACCTAGGATGATATGCATTCAAGACATTAGCCCCTGTAAATTTAAACCCGCTAAACTAATTTTACAATTATTTGTGGCTCAAAGATATTATTGGTCAATTGTTTTCATTGAAAACAAAACAGATGATCGATTTGAAGAAAGAATTATAAACAATTATTAAGCAATTATGAAATTTAGTTTTAGCAGTGTCAGCTTAGCTGGTTTTTAGTTGGGGTACTTCAGTCAGTGTCAGCTCTAAAATAAAACATAAAACAAAAAAATTAAGGGCTTTTGTGTATTAATCTTTTATTATAAAATGAATAGATAAATGAGAGACTCGGATCAGGCAGTAGCTGCAATTGTAATTTTTGAGGGAAATTACATTGCGTATCAAGATAAATTTTACAATCAAGGTCCACATCATGCCAGATATTCAGAAACGAACTTACATTCCCGTTTGGGGAAACTTTGAACATGAAATTTTGGATACAAAACAATTGAAATCGTTATTTCTGGCAATTGTAAAAGTTATTCTGACATCCTTTTTGGCTTGATTTGATACTTTCAATGAGCTTTAGATATAACACTAAACAAAAAATGCAAGTAAGCGATAGACGTTTTCATCTGGAGATGAAGTAACTTTTCATTTACCTAGTTTTGGTTATTGATCATGCATTTGAGATCAAGAAATCGGACCAATCCAATTTTTAAGGGCTTCACAGAACTTGTAATAACTTCAGAATTAAACTCTCAAATTTTACGAAACAAAATGCTATTTGAAGCTGAGATTATGTACAATAACATTTGATAATTGTTTTTATTACATGTAGCTCGATTCTCTCAGAAAAAAATCACAACAAATCTTGCGTTTTTATTGGCACACCCTGTACAGTATGTGCATTATAAGTTTTCTGGTATGACTTTTAAAGATTTCATTGAATTTGCATGCCTTCAGTTTCTTTAGGTTTTTATTTTGTTTGATGATGAAAATTAGAAATTCCAATGCTTTCTTTATAGCCAAAAATGGTTACAATGCTTGAAATTTTACTGCATATTGGAGAATTTCAATGCCTTTCTTTATCATGATGAAAGATAATGGCTGATTTTGAGTGAATTTCTCACAACAAAATATGGGAAAACATATGGGATAACGTTACTTTCATGTTTATCTAAAAGTCTAAATCATTTAATGACGAGTCACTCTTAACTCTCTGAATAACTCTCCTATCTCATATTGTGCCATTGGGATTTGAAATGAGGAAAAACTGACCAACAAAAACCAAATAGCCAAACCTACTTGGGTCTGCATCTATTGGATCTGGCAGCCATTCTTCAGGTTTTTCTTCCTCATGTTCACTGGAGTAGCTTTCATCCATGTGCAATGGCTCTGCCTTGACTAGCTCCTCTGCTAACTCTCTGTTGCTGTCATCTGTTAAGCTTGATACTATGCAGCGCACTGTATCATCTCGAGTTCTGTGTCAATAAAAGATGATTATAAATATATCAATTATCTCGAAGCAGAGTTCAATTCAAGCCTGTTTTTCATTATTTACACACACGCTATTGGGAGTCACCATTTTCTCATAATGACTTGTGTGTGTTTGAAGGTCTTTGATAATAGGTTGAAATACAAAAATGTTTTCAGAAAGCTTTGGAAAATTGGCTCACGTAATAAATTTTTTGAGAGACGTATTGCCTAGAGGCATGCTGTTAGCCAGGATTTTTTACAAAGTTGTACAAAATGGTCTGAAATAGATAATTTCATGAAAACAGTGTGTTCACTTTTATTTGTCCTATTATAAAAATCACAAATTCTAGGTGTCCAATTTGGAAACAGGGTATCCAAAGTGACACCTGGACACACGCTGGCTAACACCATGCCTAAAGGTGCAAGGTCATGGTTCTTCCACAGCAGAGAATCTTGAAAGTTTGGGAATGTAAATTCACTGAGGCAAATGTAGTGTTTCAAGACATCAACCCTGATATGCTCACCTCAACCCAGGTGACAAAAGAGTACTGCCATTCTCTAATGGTGGGAAGGTAACAGGCTTCCTGTGAAGGATGTGTGACAATCTCCTCACTGCAATGCTACATGTACACTCTGACCTTAAATGCATACATGCAATCTACATTAATACATTGAAGTGTTTGCTAATGGCATAATGAAATTGCTTACACAAAAATTGATTCAATACTTACCGCAGATACTTCCTGACGGGTTCACACACCAATTCCAATATGATACCGGATGGGTCAAGCACTTTTAATGCTCTGATAGAAGACACATACTGCATCAATATGTCATCAGTATTTACACCTGCAAAGATATTTCATTGCATTGAATTAATCAATCCTATAATCTTCTGTCTAGTAATACAAATCGGGGCAGTCTATCAAGTAACATGTGACGAGTGCAGTGTAAATTTTCACAGAATTAAACTAGCTTCTGGATTTTTTTTGTGTCTTTGTTTTTTGTTATGTCCAAAGATGACATTGGTCTTGCCCAAAGATAGAGTAGTATAAATCAAAA
Organism: Ophiothrix spiculata; assembly: GCA_000969725.1. Taxonomy (NCBI): domain Eukaryota; kingdom Metazoa; phylum Echinodermata; class Ophiuroidea; order Amphilepidida; family Ophiotrichidae; genus Ophiothrix; species Ophiothrix spiculata. The sequence continues at coordinate 30,355 of JXSR01S038657.1, forward strand.
CAGCGGGCGTAGCAAACAAGAGTGCTGGTAGGCAAGGCAAGGGAGCAAGGGGTCCAGGTACCTTAGAGGTTGAGGTTGATGCAGAACTCTAAATAATGCCAAGAATGGAATGGTGCCTACTTGGGGCACAGTGGTCAACAAACACTTGTAAAGTGAGCCGAGGCCTCACTGAATTACAAAAACAGGGATGCATAAATGCACTTTTTAGTCCTCTCAATTTATTTTATGTCAACTGTTTTGGCAAAAAGCCCTTATACAGTATGAAAACTTTGAATGGAAACAAGGATGACATTTCACAACAATACAACATGGAGTCTGAAACTAACTTTACACTACACCTGGCCCAAAATGATAATTTACATTCTTATCTGATGATTACTTGCCTGGATGTAGGAGCCTTTTCTCTAGATCAGTTCTCAATGACTGCATCAGGAATGTCCTTAGTTCAGTCTTCTCAAGGCAACTCTTCAAGTCTTCTAAAGCGCTCATTGAGTCTGGGAATTCCACAATGATGTTGAACAGTTCCTGTAATTAACCAAATATGAACCACATTAGACTGGTGAAAATCCATCATGATTTGAATTGATGTCTCCAAACTTGAAAACTTTTTTCATGACATGTTGCTGGAAAGTATGCATTTCTTATTATTTAAACCCATACATCATATTTGATTATTGTAGTATAAGGTTGTGATCACACAGAAGTATTTGGTATACAGTATTCGCTATACGCTAGTCGATGGCTATACGTTATATACACTTCGAATAGTGCCCTCTTATGTCACCTGGAAGCATCAAATCTGATGCTTCCGGGTCTCGTCCATGATCTCAAGTAACTCACATAATAAAGGACAGGTGCAAGTTTATAAAACCCACCATAAGTTTACCGACTTATATTGCTATCATATGCCAAATGGAGCAGTCTGTTAAGAGGAAGGGTTGTGATACCTTCTACACTTTCATAAAAATATATATAAAATCAGCAGTGATTGGTGATTTTACAACTAAGTTCCCCTCATAATGCTACACATCCCTGAGCTCACCAAGCAGTGAAACATACCTGTATTCTCAGACGAGCATAAGTCTGATAGAAGAAGTACTGTAACCTGTCTTTCCACTGCACAATGGTAGCTTCACTAGACATCCTACTGCTGCTATTGCAGAAGACAAGATTCAACCAGCCCACAACCTTGTTATCCAACCACTGGGAACATATAAAATAAGAAAAAAGTGCATAAATGATGCATTGCCAATGAATTAATAACTATACTCCTTGGAGAGACCCTTGCTCTGCAATGAATGATATCGCACAAGTTGAAAAAGAAATGATATTTCTCTTTTTGAATCAACTGGATAAACTAACCTAAAGAAGATTTTATAATGACATTCTGACAGAAATTGGAAAGATAAATGAAATTACTATGTACAAGAACCTAAACAACAAAGCATGCTCAAATAGATATTGAGTACCGGTAGTATGTTGTTTTTTGACTAAGGCCGATGTAGTGGCTAGGTTGATTAACACATAAAAGATGCCAAATGAACAAACAAATTGAAACTATGTTTTGCATCCATTTTTGTCCAAAATATCACAAAAAGATTATGAAAATGTGTTTTTCATAAATTTGCAAGTTCATTTTGTATTAGACTGGATGAGTCTGGGCAGTCTGGTACCACCTTCTGACAGCACAGCCAGCAGCATGCTTGAGTAAGGGACACATAACACACTTTTCTCCCCTGCTGTGTATGCAGTGGTCCATCCCATATTGGTAAGGGCAGATGAGAAGATTTTGCTATCTAATAAAATGTTGCATAACAGGTTATCCCCCTTAGAGCAGAAACATTAAATATTGAAGCACTCCATGATAGTCAACCCTCTGGAGGGGTACTTAGTACAGAAGTGATTACAGGGATGTGCCGCATACTTTTTTCTTTGTCAAATGTGGTATTTTAATGGATGGGTCTGTGTTTCAAAATTTTCTGAAATTTGCACCAAAATGGCACAAATTTTGGATTTTTTCTAAATTTCAAACAAAAAGCAGCCTGAATTTGTGCCAAATTAACGTAAATTTTTGCAGAAAATTTATATTTTTGTATATATTTGACTCATAATTTGGGCATTTGGTATATGGATGGTTCTCTTTTTCTTGAAAATTGGTATAAACATGGGTGGTACTTCACATTTTCTAGCAGCAAACCCCTACCAAATTCGGGAGTCACCCCACTGAATGTTCCATACTAGATACAGTGCATGAATACACCAAATTAAACAACTGCATTCAACTGAATATTGCAGACGGACACATCTACTAACCTTTTCAAGTGTAGCTAGAAATGAGGTTTCAAACTCTCCCTTGCAGGTCTGGTGTACATGATGCTTGATTCTGTCATGTATGATGGCAGTCACTGGTTCACCACAGATTCTTTCTAATAGACCTAGTTCACATCTACAACAGAAAAAATCAATCAAGAGTCATGTAAAGAGTTCAGACCTATATCAGGCATTTTATATTATATGTGTGCAGTGATAACATTTCACACATAGCTATCATGAGAGTCCATTTGGATTTTCCAGGGTGAAGTTTATGAGTCTTGGGATTCTATTTTGTTATTACTACCGTAAGTGAAAGTAACATTTAGCAGTTTATGATTTTCATGGATTTACTAGGGAGTCTCTCTGAGAGAGTTCTGGAGCAAATTGGGGATATAATATACTGATTAATCATTTACTGTACAAAAATTAAGGACCTCCTAAAAATTAGTGTCCCTTATCCATACTATAAAAAACATACAGTTTTGAGTTGGTTTGATGGAATGTCTGCAGAATCTGCTTGCACTGACACTGCTCCTTCTCATTGCTGCATCCTGAGCACTTGACATCATCTTTATCACCCTCCTCCTCATCATCATCGTCCTCTTCTACACTGATGTCCATCCCTTCTACTGATGGTGAGGTGTCTAGTTTGGCATGCTTGTTGCTATGGAATGCCTGAAATTGAAGAGAAATTACTGAATCATTCTCTTTTCCAATTCTTTTTTTTGGGGGGAAAAGAAAATGTATCATTCTATTCTAATTGCTCAGCTCTATTTTTGGCAGTGGCATAGAACAAGTGCTGTTCCTATGATTTCCCTCCCATGGACTCGGCCAAGTCCCGGGCAAAGGAACTAGAATTAGTAGAATGCTATCCCTAGTACTCGTCATAAATCAATATCAAATTGTGATGTTATCAAACTTTTGCTGTACTCTATAAACCTTGAAGTATGCAACAAGCAATCAGACTCTGTTACAAGTTCCAGAGCATATCCCTAGTATTCTACAACATTGTGAACTGGTGGTTTGGTATTGTGTAAGAGACTGCTAATGATTGATTAAGGCCAAATCACTGCGTATTAATATATTTTTACACAAATTTTTCATAATTTTTGTATTATTTTGGGCTAATGTTTTTCCTAACACATGGACAAACATTGTAAATTAATTCATTTGAATATTCGGCATGATCAGGTATGTTGTTATGATTCAAGAAATATGGACTAATTTACTTCCCCGTATGGACATATTGGTTTTTGTGCGTTAATCAGCTACTTGTTGCATACTTCAAGATTTACAGAGTATAGTGCTTCTGAAGCTATCTAGGCTGCTCTGAGCAAGAACTCGCAGTGACAAAGAATATGTGACCCATCATATCGAAAGGTACCTTAAGGTCGGCAAAATTAAAATTGATTTTTTGGTCTCATCTGAAAGATTATATTTTAAGCTTTAAAATTTCAAGCTTTAAAATGACACCTTGCTTTTGGTTATTGAATGTTCCATTACAAAGTTACATCCAAATTGGTAAAAGGTATCGGGCTGATTCCGAAAACTAAAGTTCTGAGAAAATTAAGTTTAAAGTTTCTGTACTGGTTAAACGTGAATGGAGAAAGGATTTGTAAAACATTTGTCTTATGTTTTGGATGTTGGAACCTGATTAATATGATAGAATACACTTCAAAGGTAACGTTACTGATGAAATTAGAAATTCGACCTTGGACGTGATTTTTGACTATGCTCAGCTTCAATGGCCTGTATCTCGTAGTTTACTATGCCGGTATTAAGGTACCTTTCGATATGACGGGTCACAAATGTTAAGGATGGAGGAAAGAATGTATAGCAAACCAAGAAACCAGACCGTTTAACTGGTGGAGTCCTAGGTCAATGCTCCTGGGAAACAAATGACCAATAACAAGACAATCAAACAGCAAGATCACTAGATTATTTGTTATACTGGAAAAACAAACCATATGTCACAACACATTAGCTCGCATGAGACATATTCGCTCACATGTTTAACCTTACTAAGACATATCATTATGCTCTGGAGATGCATTCATTCACTCTCTTCAAAACTCGCCCCTTTGATATAAACAAGAGAGACACTTTGGTTTTGGTTTCAACATATTTTAGTATCTAGACAAGTTTAAGTCATATTTTCAAAATTTCTTAAAAAGTCTTTGCTTCGATCTTGCTATGTCATAACTCATAAACCTGATAATTAGTACTTCAATTCATAGATAAATTTTAAAAAAGAGTATAAACTCAATACATACCTTAAACGCATGTGAATAAAACTCTTTCACATACTCCAGGAATATCTTTGGCACTCTAGTGAACAACACAGCCTTAATAAGGGTCTGTACTCGTTCTTTAATTGGTGGTCTATTAATTTTTTTTGGATGATTGGTCATATGAGATAATCCCTCCAAGATGGCTGCGCTGCGCATGTATGGCAAGAGTCCGGTATGGAGATCATTCACAGCTGTGGCAAATGAATTGTTGTTGATATCTAAGGATTGTCCAGCTCTAGGTTGAAAATGAGACCAAAATTTGGTAACGATTTCATTTTGTAATTTCTTCCGTAGCTCCTGCATGAACCACTCGTCCACGAGGAAACCCATGCCTTGTTGATGGAGCAATTCGGCTGCTGACCGAATCTCATCATTGTTGGGGTTAGGATCCTTCTGTAAATAAAAATGCATGCAACATTTAGCCAAGGTAGTATGGACAAAGCAATTCTTGCAGATTCAATCATCAACCATTAAAAGGGTGATAAAACTCTTAACTATTTCTTCTTACATCTGCATCTGTAATTCGTAATTACAACATCAATACAAGGTATTAAATATATTCAATTAATCTAACTAATGAAATAGCTTTCCAATCTAACAATAAGCGCTTTCGCAAATTCAGAATTAGCATGCATTGTGGGTAATTTCTCATAATTTTGTGCGTTGTGACTCACATTGACCAATGTTCACATTATGATTATTTATTCACAAACATATCTAACAACAATAAAAGAACAAAAGAGAAAAAAATTCTGGAAATAAAACTAATGAGCAACATTTTTGTGAAAATGGCAAAGTTCAATCCATTGAAAATATGTTATAGTCTCGCATTATCTCCCACTCAATCGTGAGAAATTATCCACAATGCTAGTGGTGGGCTCTAGAGGGCTCACTCTTTTTCAAAAAAGTTGATTTTTAATCCCTAAATGTGAATAGTTTTCAGCAAAAAATGTGGGTCTGAAGTCCTTGATACAGAAATGAAAGTGCTTTTTTGTAAAATGCTCCGATACAAGGGTCACAATTTTGGGGGAAATTTCAGGACCCGTTTGTCACCCACGACTTCACCATTTCTTCACCGTTTCAGATGGTTGACCCCTCATTTTGAAGGGAATTAAAATATCTTTCCATCTAACATCATTTTGTTGAACACAAATGATTTTTAAATTTTTATGAACATGCCTTACAGTAACAGTGCTCGCTCATATGTGCTAGTTCTGAATTTGCGAAAGGGCTTAGCCTTATTATCGGAGCTCGACACTTGAGAGTGTTTGCTTGTACATGCATCACAAGATTTTAGGAAGTTTTTTCAGCGTTCATCAGATATGGTATGTAACAGTTTAATATAATATAGTGTTTGAGTGACATGCAGGAACAAATTGTCTTCAATGTAAATGATCATGCACATAAAATTATTATAATTATACGGTTAAACGTGAATGGAGAAAGGATTTGTAAAACTGAACAATGGTTAATTTTGCAAATTTTTTGAAGTCTCATTTTGAACAACTCGCATCATGAAAAATGTGGGAAATGTGCTCTTGCACACCTTAGTGAGTTACTTAAGCCATAGGCCATGGTAGTCAAGGAGTTTACCAAACATAAACTTGTGAAAATTCATGATCATTTTTATGTAAACATTCACCTAAAATTTAAAAATGCATGATCAAAGTACACATTTTGATTTTTTTCAATCAACAAATACCTAAGTAGATACTCATTAATATTGTTAACAATAATACATGAGTGATACAACAAAAAAGGAATGACAAATAGCAAAAAAGTCGGTGGCTAATTTTAGCCACCGAGAACACATGCGTTGTATTGGAAGAAATGTCAAACTGTAATGGCTGCCGTGGTCGTCTAAATTATACAGTCTGACAGTTAAATTATCTAAGACTAAGTAAATAAAAATTCTGGTAATAAATTGAAGTTATACTCTGCGACATGTCTGATAAACCTACAATGTTGGTTTTCTTTAAATTTAATATCCCTTTAATGAAATTTATGTCACAATTATCAAAAACAAATACCATAGGCATAAAAAAAAAATAAATTAATAATCAAAAATACTGGCTTACCAGCTTCTCAGATGGAATTAAAGACGTCGTCAGCACATGCCACGCATGGCGTGAGCCTTCAGCATTAAAAGGCATGATCTGAGAACGAAAACTCTACTGAATCATAGTAAAATTGAATAATCAAAACCGCTGATACTGGAACATGCATTGATAACTGTTGAGTTTGATGGATGTTGCTTTCCCGGCAGTTGTTTAGTTAATGAATATACTAGAAACACACCATAGTCTATCTTTTGATTGTTTGAATATTTTATCATATCTTTTCATTAACTTCAACAAAATAAAATTGCATTTATATAAGATATTATTTATGTAAGCTGTACAGATTACAACTTTAAAAAATGAATATTTTTATCTGTCAATTTTGACAATTTTATAAGTTTATAAACACTCATAACCTTCGACCACTTAGAAACAGCTCGTACCCCTGCACTCTTGCGTTTCGGTTGCGTTCCAAAGTGCATTTCAACCTCTTTTCTTTCATTGTACGTTGAAGTTAAACAACTTATCCGTATTTTAACATGGTAAGTGAATGTTTTTGTTGTTGATTTTGGTATGGGTAAGCTAAAAGCAATATATGTCGACCACATCACAATTCTGTTGGACGCACTGATGTCACACTCACAGACTAGAATGCTGTCCTCTGATTGGTCAATTGAGGCTGTTCCATGTTACTCCCTGGCGTGAAACATTCTTCTTCTTCTTCTTCCAATTATTGTGCAGACCTCACTGAGTGAGTATTAACGCACAGGCGGATTTTGAAGTCCAGAAATTGTCCGAAAC
>JXSR01S038657.1:77119-87615 GCA_000969725.1 Ophiothrix spiculata
GATATCTCAAAAACTAAAAAAAAAAATCAAAAATTTGAGAAAAGCGATCCCAGATATTGCTTTCTAGATTCTAAAAATTAAATTGACAAAAAATGTTACCGAAGCAAAATTTAGTTAGCTTTCCCATAAAATGTTGGGCCCAAAACATGATTCTTGGACCCTAGGTCCAAAATTACGCATTTTGGTCCAAAAATGACTTGACCATCATGTTCAGTATGCAAATCCGCTTCTAGAAATGTTTCCTTTTATTTGAATATAATTATCCGTTGCTGAGTTACAGAGCAAAAAACATTTATGAAAAAAGCCTTAACAGGCCCCTTAACATCAAATTGGGGCAAGCTCCAATAGAGCTGAAATCTATATCGATGTACATTCCATGAATGCAGAATGTCTCCACAATGACACATCACCAGATGTGGATTCATGCTGCGTAAACTGTGTGGATGTGTGTGTGCCTGTGCATCATAACTCTGTGTCCTATAAGGTCGTACATAAACGCACATGTGCTCATTGTAAGGTGTATCATTATATATGTATGCCATCCTATCAGATGCACATCGATGCCTGATGTACATTCCAAGCTCTAATGGAGTTTGCCCTATTACCTCTAGATTTGCACTCCTTATTTGAAAGGTGGACCACCTATACATTGTATGTGGGGACCAACTATACATTGTATAGGTGGTCCACCTTTCAAATAAGGAAATGTATATGTTCATATTGTGATCCACGTGGGTCAGATCAGGTCACTCAATTTTAAAAAAAACCAAAGATTTCTGCATATATGGACTTTCTTATTATTCCTGCAGAAAATTACAGAATTTTACACTAGGCAGATCATACATAGAATGCAGTAAATCCACTAAATATTATATGGCTTCATGGAAATAGATCCTCATATGACTGCAAGAAAGTCGTATCTGCAATGGCTGCCAAATGCTATGTAAATTTATCACCTTGTCAGAAGAATGAAAAAAAAAAATCTTCAGAAATGTGTCTCCTATATGTCAGAGGCTAAGGTGACACTGTCAAACCATTTCATAAGCAACAAGCCCAAGATTGGATATACTGCGTGTAGTGCATAGTTATTATAATAGCAGCTATTAAACGTACAACTTCCTTGCTTTCACATGACGAGTTTTACAAAAAGAGCAATATTGATATTTCCATATTTAGAAACTTGAAAAAAGCCATCCAATTATTATTGTTCCATCCAATTATTGTTGTCATTCATATTAGGCCAACTCTGGCTTGAGTAAATTTCCTTTTACCTGAATAAACACTGATTGGTGATTTGTGTCATATTTTGCATGTGGCTAAACATGACATTCTTTAGTATTCTGCCTATATGGTAAACTAACCAATTTGCAAAGGATGACACACTATCCTGTTAGGCATTAGGCCTGAAAATTATACAAATATTAACTGACTATGAAGTAAGATGTGATTGTTGGAATATCATCATGAAGTGAAAGATGTCCTTGTCCATTTCATAAGCCAGTTTGGCAAGTGAAGTGGAACAATACACCTTTCACTGAGTGATGATATTTCTACCGTCACACAAATTCAAAGCAGTTAATATTTGTTTTACATCACTCATTCATAAATTCTGTTTACCTCAATCGATAATTTCACCATTATATTTACCATTCTACTGTTACAAAAACGTGGTTGACATGATCCTAGAAATAATTGGTGAGTCAGTGACTGTGTATATATGTGTTTAAATGCAGCATGGTAAGAACTATCAAAGGGCAAAAAAAATGCAATTGCCTAGAATTTAAGTGGACAATGTACTAAATTTTGGATGTTTTATTCACCTGCAATTATAGCTATATCTGCATGGTAGGAAAGTGATAGAGGATAAAGACATTATATATTACCATTCAATCGTACCGAGCAAATTAAAACTCGAGCCAAATACCATATGGATACCAAATACAATGTAATATTGGCTGAAGCAGGACAAATAATTTGCTCATGTATCCCTGATGAATTAATTAATATTATTTTTACTGAAAACAATAGCAAAACAAAGTATTTTTTCTCTCATGATTATCGTGAATTATAAAATACAAGATGCCTTGTATAAAAAGAAGGTAAGGTTTAAAAATATATGAGAGTCCTGAACCTTCTGAAAATTGATAAATTAGCTCAGATCGTATAACATTATCATTATATAGTATATCATGATTGCAGTGATTTGAGCCGTGCAAAAATTATTTTCCATTGCACAGCATGAAACAAACCTGTGTGATATTATGATATAAAACAAATATTGAATGCCTATGCACGTGCAATAGTACAAAATATATCATTCGATCAAATTTGGACTGATCCATGTCACTCGGCTGCGCCTCGTGAAATAGAAAAATCCAAATTTGACCTCATGATATATTTTGTACTATTGCACTCTCAGGCATTCAATATTTGTATACTAATATAACACTATCATTATATACTATATCAATTTGGCAAAAATTTCTAATCAATTCTTTAAAATTGATCAACAATTTTTAATTATTGTTTTCTTTACAAAACCTATTTTTAGTAGGAAAATCAATTTACTTTCAATAATTGTTCATAAATATTGCTAAAACAATCATTAATTATCTGATAAACCACGCATCACTTTCACCTCTCCTCTGAAAGGACAAATAGGCTGATTAGTTATAATAAATACAGGTACTTTCATTAAAAGAAAAATAATGGACTTTTTTAATTATAAGTGAATTACATCTGAATAGGATCTTTTTTTTCTGTTACCATATTAGATTTAGATAATGTGGCTCAGAATATGATTTATGGTCTATCACAGATTTCATTTCACTTTTTGGGAAAAAATACTAAATAATGTAATAAGAAGCTTGAGAATTTTGGTAAAAATAACATTTTCAAGTATATTAAGATATAATTTCTTCAAATACAATTCAAGGTCTATCAAGGATTTTATTTCACATTTCTGAAAAATATCATTTCTGAAAATGATTTAATAAGAAGATTGAGAATTTGGGGAAAATTACATTTTCAACTATGTTTTAAAGTATTTTCTTTGAATACAATTCAAGGTTTATCAAGGACTTCTTTTCATTTCTGATAAAAAAAGTAAATGATTTAACTCTTTCACTCCGGCAAGCCGCTCACAGCGGCTCTCAAATGCGTGCATGATTGGCCGGAATTTCTAATTCGACGCAATTTATTCAAATTGCTCTAAAAATAAAACTATAATCCCAAATTGGTTGAAAATTCGCCAGCAAGCAGTTGAAACAACGGGCTATCTAAGATCATCATTTTTATTAGCAAAGAAGGTAAGCCTGGCGCACTACAATTATCACATACTATCATAAAGTGAGGTGTCTGTGAGCCGCTCTGAGCGGCTTGCCATCCAAATAGGACATATTGTTAAAATTTTATTCCGGAGTGAAAGAGTTAACAAGCAAGAAGCTTGACAATTTTGGACAATTACTAAGGTCAAATATTTTGTCAAATCAACACATATTTGCGACTTGGACGAAGTACAAACTTTTAAGACAAATTACCATTTTAAGTCAACATTCACAAATATAAAAAGTAACATCAATAAATATATATATTCCTTCAATAAATACTATACTCTATTGTTGCAGTTTCCATGAAACTTCAGCTACCTAAACATTAAGTACATGTATTGCACAACAGCCTTGCACCATGTGGAAAATTTGGCACAAATTGTCAAAACCTTAATTTCACAAGATTTGCACAGCAAAGATTGTATATACAGGGATACAACACATTACAAATTTGGCAAACAGATGCTGTTTCACAGTCGGCAAGAATTTCTGGAGATAAAATATTCTTCTATTAGAAGCTCTTCACTAAATACTGGGTGTCTGTGAAAAAAACTTTACAATCTTTGCATGTAATTTTCTTAGATTTAACAGATGAAAATCTTTGCATATAATTTTCTTACGATTTAACAGATAATCAGGAAATACATGTAGAAGTTGCATTTTAAAGTCCATGAAAGGAAGTTTAAGATACTGTTTGTTTCATTTCAATCGACAACCTAACACAAAAGTTGTGTTCCATTTAATATTAATTTGGGTGTATATTTGGTCCAATTTCATGTTTGTTTGTTTTTTGTTATGAAAGCTGGGATGTTTCTTAATGACAAAAAAGGGATCACCTGGGAAAATTTATTATCTATTTGTCTTATTTATTCATCAAATTTGTTCATTTTTCACCACAGATAAAAGAAAGTATGCATATAATAATCTGTAAACATTGTTATGGTTGAATGAACAGATCATGCTCAAAAGCACTTCATTTATGGGTAACGTACAAAAATCAAAAACTTCTGTTCTAGATTAACAATTGAAATGAAACTTTATTGTGTCATGGACTATGAAATGACACCTTTACATATTTTCTGAATATCTGGTAAAGTAAAGAAATTTACACACAAATATTGTAAGGTGTTTTTTTTTTATGGGACACACTGTATATCCCTATCAATACCACACAATATATTATCTAAAAATTGTTCTAAAAAATCTACAATAAGTCTCTTATCCATGCATCAACAATATCTCTTATATAACTTTCAAATTGCTATCTACATGATTTCATTTACAGCTCAAGTTTTTCAACACAAAATGCTACATGATCGAAGGAAATGTTATCAATTTTCAATTCTGATTACAGCCTTACATGTGCATTTAAAATTCGATACCACTTCATATTTGGTCACAAAGATAGGTTGTATGTATAGCTATTATGAGCTACCAAATATTTGGTGCAACAACCTTCATAAAATAATAATCTAAAATATAATTCCAATGTATTTTATATTTATAATGGAGGCTTGGTGATGAAAAATCAATGGAACACTTTTTTGTATGTGATGCCAAACATTTGATGGTTTCATCACCGAGCCCTCGTTATTGATTAGAAAATACATTGGAATTAATGTAACAATGAAGACTTGTGGCATCAAATTTTTGGAAGCTGGCAAAGCAATGTGATTGGGTTAGGACATATTTCTTTTGAGCTATCAAATATTTGGTGCAATAAGTCTTTGTTATTACATTAATTCCAATGCATTTTCTGGTCAATAACAGAGGCCTGATGTTGTAAACAATCAAATGTTTGCCACCAAATAAAGTACAAGTATGGTGTATTTATTTTTCATCACTAGCCTCTGTTATTATGAGAAACTACATTGGAATTGTATATCAGATTATAAGATAACAAAGACTTGTTGCACCAAATATTTGGTAGCTCATAAGAAGTAATTCAAAATCAATATTCTAAACTCATTTCCCATAATTATGTCACACATGATAGGGCTAGAAACTTGAATATCCAATTTTCACAAAGATTCTCCTGAGTAGATTTGAAAGAATCTATGAAGATTCTTATAAATATTTGAGCGATACATTATGTATGAATAATTCTTTATTGAGAATCTAAATGAATTCGCACTACCTGTCACAAATTTCTAGCCCTGATACGACCATCTACAACAAATTGCACTATGCATTCAAACATGTTTTCCATGTTTATGTAAGTACACATGGCAAAGCAGGGGCGTCGGAACCATGTGGGCTTTGGCCGCACCACTTTTGAGCCAGGAAAAGAAATAATGAATAAATTTAATTGATTTTGATGTGGTTTATTATAGTCTTGGCATAAATAACCACAAAATAGCAATGTACAAATTCATTTTTAGTAGATGTTGTCTTCTGGGTCTTAGTTATTTCCTTATCTTTGATAACTATCGCGCCACAGGCCGCATCACTTTTATCAGCGGCTGCATCACTTTTATTTTCCTTCCGACGCCCCTGTGGCAAAAATCTAGCAAGGCTAACATATTTCACTTGCTTAAAAATCCATTCGTTGTAGATGTTCACAATACACAAAATTAAAATGAAGGAAAAATATATAAAATTTATAAAGCAGCATATAAAACAATCCGAAAAGATACCCGAAAAGTAAAGCACCAAAATAACATAATATCATAATACCGGTAAGCAAATACCCCTGAAATAATAACTTGGAATGTAAGAATAACACTTAAATATTTAGAAAACTGCATATAAAATGTTGTGTCATCTGATTGGTGACACAAAAATGTTTGAGTATTGATTTAATACTGTTTTTCAAATATAACCTTCCTCCTGATAAAACCATATGGTGTTTCCGCTAAGGCCGTATGGCGCGCCATTGGCGCAGGAGCAGTGAAAATTGGCGCAACAAGTTTCTGAAAATGTGTGAGAACTATATTTTTCTAGGTTTATTTAGCTAATTTTCAGCCACAGCTCATGATTTTGGCGTAAGCACCTCTTAAACTTTGTAAAACTTGCTCGAATTGGCGCAAGCTCAAAAACCTTAGCGGAAACACTGGTGTTGTACCATCAATAAAACTCTGTGACACAAAATCTAGCTGGACCATTTTTCTTTTCTTTGCATGAAAAATAGCTTGCAGCTAAGTTACATCTTATAGATTTAACTAAATAGATGACACTTTATATGCAGTTCATAAAAAAATACTGACTTCTTGCTATTATAAGAGCTATAGGATATGGTTTTGGGGCCTGTTACTATTAGAGTCAATATTCATAAAACTCATGTACTCTTTATACCTCACAACAATTAATTATTTTAACTGGAAATTTATATACTGGTTTTAGGATCTCTGGTTAAATTACGGACCTACAGTTACTACAATTAATTATTTTAACTGGAAATTTATATACTGGTTCTAGGATCTCTGGTTAAATTACGGACCTACAGTTACTACAATTAATTATTTTAACTGGAAATTTATATACAGTTACTAAATATCAGTATTTTTGTCTTTGGAATGGAAGGTCATAGTTTTAAATCAGAGACCTGAAACAGTCTGAATATATTTGTTTTATAAATATAATGCATTACTGAATTTCAAGAATATTGTATTTTTACTTGTCCAATTTAAAAACTTATTAGCCCTTACTAAATAACCCTATCCCATTTTTGTTTCAAAACTATCTGCTGGAAATGTCTTTTTTCATTAATAGTTCAAGGTGGGATTTCAAATCTGGAACTTATTGTACCCTAATGCAACTCAAAGCAATACAAAGCTACAGGGCTGGCTCTGCCTTAGCAGCATTTAGTTTGAATTGCATTTTTAGTGGTGTGCGCTTGTGAATTTACTCAAATTTGTTATTTACTCTCAACTGTAATTCACCCGGTGCTCATACCAATCTGCAATCTATGTTGCAATAGGCTATTTTCTTGATCGTCTTTTAACATGTTTGGCTGCCTGGTAACATTAGGGTTTTTTAAGTCATGTTCAAAAGTTGCAAATGTACCCATGTAAGCGGATACTTACTGATTTTGACAATGTCATATCAGTTGGGCGGAACTCACAATTTGGATACGTATCTGAATTTAAATACACCTTATCAAAATTCTAATACCCGTATCTGAATTTGGATTAAAAACAGCTGAAACGAGATATCAGCTTAAATGAAACACGCACCATAGCGGTATGTACAAAAGTCAATAACATTATCATCATTTGTCATCTTCTGTGATCAGGACATGTTTCGAAATTATTCTGGTGGAAGAAAACTGCTGGAATTGCATAGATGGAAATGATTTTTTCACAGATACATTTATCGTAGATGCAATAAAGATTTTCTACATGTACTTGCCAGCTTGCTCTATCGATTTGTTACCTGCACAAGGCGTTTCAGAATTCGGATACCCCTCCATATCCTAATTCTGATACGGGTATCAGAATTTTGATACGTGGGTATCCAAAGATACGTATCCGAATTGTGAGTTCGGCCGAACTGATATGTAATAATATTTTGACATTCAAAATGGTATTTATTAACCATAAATGGTCTTTTTGAAAAAAAGTTCTGTTACAACTTCCCTCGCGATGGTAAAACTATTTGAAATCATGTGATTGGGTTTCAACCAATCATTTCTCTGAAATTTAATAATGCAGTATGAAAAGAGTTTTATGAATATTACCCTGGATTTATGCCTGCACTTACAACACAAAATGATTTCATCACTTGGGCCACCAACTACACCCATCATAATAAAAAAATTGGTCTTCATAATATTACAGTTTAAAAATCAATAATTTGGACCTTATTTGTTGTTGTAACTTTTAAAAAACATACACATATAATAAATCAATAGTTATAAAAGGAAAGAAAACAAATCAACCTTTGACCTTGACTTTGACAAAATTGATGGACTCGTATTCTCTGTGCACACCTTTTTCAAACAATATATAAATATAATCTTTACCGGTAGTCCCATGTGGCTCTGCAGCTATAGTACTGTAAGCGCTCTGCTTGGCCCATATTTGATACTCTCCATCCCAGTGTTTTCCTTGTGAAGAGCTCCATTGGAGGGTCAAAGACATACCTGTGATTGGTGTATAATAGTAAAGCATGTTAATAGTAATTTTATGAGGTTGAAAGGTTCACAATTTGCAGAGTTTTGAAGCAAGGTTTCTCTGAGCCTTTTGGTTTCAAAACTGTTTCAAAATTCTGTCATACAACATGCTTGTGGTTTATTGAATCCATATCAGAACTCTGTGTAATACATTATAATTACCTTTCAGAGGAAACAAAGCAACTGAATACACAAATGCAACACTGACCCAATTCTATGCTTTCCTACCAAGGCCAAAGAAAGTATTACCCTACCATGATTACTAAAAATCACTTTAAAATGATATTGGACATCAATCAGTACTTCCTTTTGCCTGGGTAGGGAAGCATGGACTAGGTTTATAGTGTTGCTTTCCTGTATACAATTACAAAGTAATTAAGGGAATGATCCAGAACCAAAAAAAAAATGCAGGTGATTAAAAGTGCACTACGCACCTCCCCTGACTTGCAATTCCATGCGGCCTCAGCACACTTTTACAGAACAGTTCTAATCATTGGGTTAAATCACTACTTGGACTCCCTGTGGTCAAAGTGCTTACTGTGGCCTACATATATTGGCGCAACCCTAGCTTGAGCAATTCACACCCTCATAGAATATTCAGTTTGCACACTCTCAGCTCCAGCTGGATTCGAACGTGAAACGATCAATAGAATCTAAAGAGCCCATGTTTAACAGTCCGAGAACCAACTGAGCTAGCGAGAACTGGGACAACAACATAAACCATATACATTGAGAGTCAATTATGAAAACACCATATATCAAAAAAACACCATATATCAAAAAAAAATAAATAGAGGAATTCTATCTGTGCTAGGCCACCTTAAAGGTAATGACACATCTATTTGATGATACCAAAATCTTGTTTTGATGATATGAAGTACAAAGTAAGTAAATAAATAGTAAGTAAAGACACATATCTGATGATACCAAAATCTTGATTTTGATGATATTAGGTGCCTAATGCCCAAACTCATCACATATTAGCAAATATCAAACTATGGTCATTGGATTTAAGTCCTGAAAGTATACTCATGAGTCTTGAGCTTGATTCTAACACCACAACCGTTAAATATTTACGTTCGCATCAGAGACCATTGCATATGCGCTACAGTCATGCTTTCAAGAATTAAATCCATAACACTACAACAGACTATACTTACGGTGGGTAGAATTTTTTGGATTAGTGAAATACAAGACGGAATCATGATAAAGCAGTCCAGCTGCTACGGTAGGATCAACAAGGGCATCATCAAATGTGATGTGATCTACTGGGAACGTATCTCCCCCATCGCTGCTTTTGGCGATGATTCGACACGGACAGCGGTATTTTAGTTCGTTTCTGGCATTGAGCATTATTGATCCACTTGGAAGTTCGACAAGCTATGGAATGAACAAGAAAAAGTAAAAATATATTACAAAATAGTGAAGACAAACAATGCATAACTCTAATTGAAGATTTAACATAAAAGAAAAAGAGCGTATATTTCAAGAAGATGGCAACTTGGTGTTCTATTTCTGCATTAAATTTACATTATAGTACCAAATTATTTTTTCGTATTACAAGAACTCATATAAAAAAATCAAGAAAGATTTTCTATCATTTTTGCATTGCACCATAAATTTCAAAATATGCATTCAAGTTGCAAATGTTAGATTTTTTTTATCTTTAAATGCAGTTTTTGACCTATAAAGACAACTTCTTTTAAAAAAAAAAGGAAAATTATTCAAAGACATATGAATTAAAGAAAAATAACAAAACAGGAAAAGTGCCAATGTTGTGCCCATTTTCAAAGGTTCTGGTAAGCCTAAAGATTCTGTTTCAAGTTATAGGCCTGTCTCACTGACTTCAGTTTTGTGTAAAGTATTGGAAAAACTGGTTTGCAAACGCCTGCTTAGGTACCTTAGTGACCATGAAATTCTGTCTGACAATCAATTTGGATTTCGGAATGGCAGAAACTGTGAACAGATTTTAGCAAAATTTTACAATTTTCTCAGTAGTAGTCTTGACAATAGTAAAGACTGTAACTTGGTTGATGGAATTTTTCTTGATTTCA
>JXSR01S038658.1:0-24505 GCA_000969725.1 Ophiothrix spiculata
TGATCAATTTCAACAAGTAAGGTGTCATTTTAAAGCTTAGAAAATGCTGCAACAGATAAAATGAAAAAAATCAAAATTGATATCATCTTCAAAGTCCTCCCTTTTGGGGTGAGCCATCACAAATAATTCCCTTTCAAATGACATGAAAATTTGAATTTTGTAAAGGTAGACAACTTGATGTAACATGTCACATATTAACAAGCTAATAAGAGTGAACTACCCATGCCCAAGGCTAAATCAAATTGGCAAACAGATAAGGTGAGATGCAGAAAAGTTGTCAACACGTTTTTTCTTTTCCTTTTTTTCACTTTAGTCCAATGGGTATGTTTACATGAAATTGCATTCAATTTAAAATATGTAATAGGCTAATGTATCATATTTTAATTTGTTTGTTCATGTATTAACATTATAATATACTTCTGCAGTTAAACATATGACAAAACTCATTCCATTTTGTCAGGCCATGAAGATTGGTGGATGCCGGTCGCAGGCCGCCACGTTCAAACATGTACTAGTAAGTTGCGAGAACTTTTTTAAAGGAGCATGGTCTGATTGTTTCAACTTTTTTTTCAAACTTTTTGAGATTTTGGTACCAATATATTGCTATTTTTTTCTCATAACCCATGTAAAATTTCATGGCTGAGTTATGTTCTGTTTTGGAGATACATATGAAAATGTGTCTAATTATGGTAACCATAACTGATTTTACATGGTAATGTTGTAAGGGGCTCTGAAATACAAAATTTCCCATGAAATCAAAATGATTTGACAGATTGAGCTGAAATTTGAAACAGAGATCTAAGTGGTATCTATCATAAGTCATTGAACACTTAATTTTGAAAAATCGGACCAAGTTCCTTCAAACTTTACATTTCATTATGACAAAACTTGATAAATATACACTTTATATTGGCACCAATCAATTGCCTGAATGTAGCTATATCTGAAGTTTGAACATCACTTGGTTGCATTAAGCCCTAATTCCTATTGGTCTAGAGTTGAATAATATCATTGTATATTGCATTTCAAATTCATATTTTATAAATAACTGCAAGTGCATGTGAAATGGAATAATGAACATTGGACATGGTACATGATGTAATGTACACATTAACCCAATTTAGTCAAGTATGCAGGTTTGTATCAAATATCTATATATTACTTGTTTCCTTTAAGATGATTTTTTGACATATTGTTCCTTTTATGGTCAAAATATGTACGTTTTCAGTTAATTTTGGTGGCATTCTTGTCTATCAAATGATAAATTCAATAATCCTTATTATAATTAGTTCTCAAGCAACAACAAAAATATTCTGGTTGGGTTTGTTTATAAACATTTTTTCTGTTGCTTCATGTGATATGAACCATTAATATATTTTCTCATATTGAGAAACATTCGCTTGAAATTTAATAATTTGCAAATTGTAATTGGAAAGCTTTGTAAAAAACAACAGAGTTGTTGGATTTAATTTGTGAACACATACTCAAGAGTCTTGTGTGTACACGCGAACTAAACAACCTTGAAAATGTATGCTCGCGTAAGAGACCACTGCATATTTATTACAGACATGCGTTCACGAATTAAATCCAACAATAATAGTATTGTATGCTACATGTACGTGGTGAACATTCAAATTTCTACAAGACAGCACCCTGCAGCCAAGTCTAGCTACCACAAGAGCTTCATTTAACATTTCTGACCATTCACCACTAACCCGCAAAGCATTTTATAATTTGCGATATAGGACAAAATGTATGTAAAGTTATATAAGAATGAACTTTAGATTTTTATGGATTTGAAATGTTCATACCTTTCTCAAAACTTGAAGATCAGCTATTATTTAACTCCAAAAAATCTGAAACTAACATTTGCTAGATTTTTTTGCACTGGAAATGTGCATAAAATAATAGCTTTAACCCTTTGAATTTGTCATGTCCATTTCACATGCACTGGTACCACTGATCCAGCCAAACCAGATAATTCACTAAAATCCCTATATAGGCCTTAAACTTACTTTGATTTTGATATCCTTTGCTTTATTTTTTAATTTACAATACTTTGAATTGTTCCAGTAACCAGCATTAAAACAAACATATTATTTATGTTGGCCAACATACCCGACATTTACATTGTGGTCTATGGGTGATGCTGCATTTGTTGAAAATTGCTGTCAAATTCATGAAAATCCTGGGCATTAATCACTTCCCTCGTGTAAACAAAAGCCAAATGACCAATCAACCAAGAGTTCTAAGGTTCATTGATGCCTTCCGATGTAAACAAAACCATGCAAAATTGCAACTACCCATGCCAGTAGACAGGCACATCAGGTTTCTGACACAAGTGCTAAAAGCTGGTAAACCGGCTCATCGGGTATGCGGTACATTACATATGTCGGTATACCGGATCGTTGGGTTCAAAGGGTTAATGCACATTTATTTTCTCAGTTTAAGGTATAAGGACATGTCTTAAAGAATTGTCTTGGTGTCATATGAAATTAAAACAATATGATTCTGCAATAAAACAGAATTTATCAGGGCCAATTTTACTGGTGGTTTATGGTGGATGGCAACACATGTCACTTAGGCCTACCTCACTTAAGGGAGGTCGGCCTCACAATCCCTGAAAATTGTTTCTATCATAACTTGAAAACTAATAAAGTAAACTACATAAATGTAAACATTTTTAGAAAGGAAATTTTACAAGGAATCCATTTATAGCATCAAATTCAAATTTTAAGAACTCGCTTTTTAGAAACTCACCAAAAACGGGTTATTTTGCCAAAAAATTTTGAACAAGCCTAGAAAAAGTATTATTTGGCGAAAAGCTTCCAAAATGGGTAAAAATCATCTAAATCGATAGTTCTAGGGACTGTTTTCTCAAATTTTTAATTAACTACTTAGTTTTCACAAAAATGGCCAAAAAGTGCCAAAAAACGCCCAAAAATCATGATTTTTTGAAAAAAATGAATTTTTGGTCTATTCGGACCAAAAATTCCAAAACTAGGGGGTTAAACAAAAAATTGAGAAAAACATTCCCTAGATCCATCGATATAGATGACTTATACCTATTTTTGAACATTTTGGCCAAATAATATTTTCCCTAGCCTTGTTCAAAAAATTTTGGCAAAATAACTCGTTTTTGGCGAGTTACTAAAAAGCGAGTTCTAAAATCAAGAATCTGTTGCTATAAATAGATTTCTTGTGAAAATCCCTTTCTAAAAATGTATACTTTTATATAGTTTACTTCATTAGTTTTCAAGTTATGATCAAAGTAATTTTTCAGAAATCATGAGGCTCCGACCTCCCTTAAACTTCTGACAAATCGTTTGTGAAACATACACATTGCATATACAATGCTTATACCACTTACAAAACTCAAATGATCTCACACCTATTAATGTGGCATACAATAATATTTTGTCTGAATCTGAAATAAATAAAAAATTTGACCAGGGACAACTTGACTAGAGGTTTAATTATGGTGGATGGTCACATTATGTCACTTAGGCCTACCTCTGACAAATTGTTTGTGAAACATACAATGTGCATACAATGCTAATACCACTTACAAAACTCAAAAGATCTCACACTATAATTAATGTGGCATACACTAAACACCGAGTGCCTCAATTAACTCATAAATAACAGAAAACTCGCATTCACAACACATCCAACCAGTCACTATGATGATGCCGTGTCTCCATTTTGTACTGTCTTTTCCTTGTCACTAATCCCCAGGTTTTCAATGTGGACATCACTTACTGACACAGGTTTGCTGATTTCTGAAGACTTGCTGCCTGTTGTACTGATGTTGTCTTGAGAGTTGTTGCATGGGTCATCTGTTTTTGGTTCATCTAAAAAAATTGAAAATAGAACAATAAAAGTTAAGCTCAATTCATAGTCGGCCTCCAAACAAAATTTTTCCTACCAAACATTTGGTCGTGACGTAAAAATGACGATTGACTCCAAACAAAATAACTTCAACACCGAGTTGAGACCAAACAAAATTCCGCGCTAGATTGCACACGTTATTTAATTGCCACATACATTGGACCAAATGTTTGCTACCCGTTCATAGTTAAAGTTCGATGGCAAATATTTGGTGACGTCACGACCAAATGTTTTGTAGGAAAAATTTTGTTTGGAGGCCGAGTATGAATTGAGCTTTAGATTGATCAAAATAAAGCTTAATTTAACTCACATTATGGCTAATTACACTATTTGTGGATTAAATTCTTGAATGCATGTACTGTACAGTTCACAGAGATAGTCTCCAATGCAAAAATTCACTTTCAAGGTAGTGACCTGCATCCATACTCACAAATTTTTAGCCTGAGAATTACATTACATTACATAAGAGAAGATATGGTGTATATCCCATCATGTATTGCTTCCTATGGAATTGTTTGTATAGGAAGTTATGTGAGTAGTTAGTGATGAAATGTCCATAAATCAAAGCTAATTGATGTAATGATGCATTTTGGGTATGTTTCATCACTAACTACTCACATGACTTCCTGTACAAAATTTCCCATATGAAGCAATGCATGATGGGATACACACAATATCTTCTCTTACAATACATTGTGCACATAGCATATTGCACAGGGATTTGGAGGGCACAATGAAATTGCACATAACTTTTCTAGAATTTTGACCCAAGTCCAGGAGTCCACTCATACAAAGACTCACACAAACTGATTAGTCTTAGGAGTCCACATGGACTAGTGCAACCCTAAGCCAAATTAACCTCTGCATAACAGGTCATTCATGAATTGTTGCACCTGTCATTAAGATAAGTGCTATTTTTCACATGTTAAAGGTTCATTTTAAATATTTGGAAAAAGAGTCCCATACATAAAGGCCTTTAACTGATCTCAACCAATAATTGTCATGCAATATCTCTTCTTTGAAGTTGTAATAACTAGACCAATTTCCACTCCGTGCAAGCACTGTATGCATGACACGCTTTAGAGCTGGTGGATCTAGAAAAAATTAAAAAAATGTCAAAAGGATGGAGTTCAGAAAATTTCCAGTATAAAGGGTGCCTTGATAAAAAGGGTGGGTCTGAAATAAAAGTGGTGGGTTGCTTACCCTGTGACTAAAAATTGAAATTATGTTGAGAAGATCTGAGAATCAGAATGAGCATATCATGATATCATCATAGTGATATAAGATATGATTGTCACCATTTATGTTTTACACATTGCTGAACTAGGCTCAATCAATGAACCAAAGTGGGATGAACTCAGAATTTAGTACTCCACATCAGTATGAAAAACTTAACAAAGTTTCCAAAAATGGTGGGTTCAGAGAACTTTCAGTATAAAGGGTGTCTGGATAAAAAAGTGTGGGGTTAAAATAAAAAGGGTGGGGTTCAAACCCCACTGATACAGTGGCAAGTTTTTATGATAATGTGTTCTTTCTTGGTAAAAATTCTTGAAATACAGATCCAAATGTTATAAATTTTTTTTTGCCACCAAGATGAAAATGGTATCATTTCGTCTATTGTCAAGACATCATAAATAATAAAAAAAAATATCGACCTCAAGCTTCAACGTCGAATTGACATCGATGTAGCGTCGACCCTTAAGGGGGGGGGGGGTGTTTAAGATTCAAATTGACCATTGCATTTACACCGGAGGTAAAAGGTTATAGTAGGGTCACAATCTCCATTTCAATCTCGTTGAGGGCAGATATTTTGTATCATTGCTCAAATAAAGAGCATGAAGTATTTGTCTTATTTAACACAAAAATATTTCTGATATCGGTTTAATATTACAGTAACTCGAGAGCAATACATTTTCACATGGTAGAAAGATGGATAGAATACCAAACAGGTCCAAAAGTACATAAAAAGTTCAAAAGGGCTGCTGATGTTATCGCAGATCAAATGAAACTTTTTATGGAAATTCTTGGACCAGATGGCAGATATCAAGGAAATATTTGGGGAACATTTTCTGTCATGTGATCTAGTTTTGCACAATTAAATGACTGGAATATTTATTATGTGATATATGATTTGCACCTCTGCCCTCATGAGTATATAAATATTGACTGCTTTGAGGCGCTTGGTTAAAAATTTCCCCTCAAGGTGAGCCCAAAATAATGAATAAGCTTGAAGTGAACCCTAAACAAAAAGCAGTCAATATTTGTTTTATATACCGATTTTAAAGAACCATTCCAGCGCTTCAAAACACCAGATGATGACTTATGATATCTGTTTCTCCTGTAACTCTTACCACACCATATTGTGCGTACAAGATGACTAGTGTACACACAAAATAACTAGCGTACTCACCATAGCGCATTTGACAATGAATGCTTATAGTCACGTGCATGAAACTTGGATTACACGGCGCAAAATATAATGATAAATATGATAATGTAAATTTATAGGCCACATTAAACCAATCAGAGGAGACGAATCTATATGTGACCCGCCATATCGAAAGGTACCTTAAGGCTGGGGTAGACCTTCAACTAACATGAACTGTTTTTGTACTCTAACTCTCAAACTAATTGCATAAACCATATAAAAGTATACATTTTTAGAAGCGGATTTTTACCCTGAACATGATGATGATATCAGTTTTTGACGAAAAATGTCAATTTTGGCAAAAAATGCCAAAAATCGTATATAAGCCTTAAAGATTTTGATCAAAAATGGTTTATAGTAAAAACAGCATCAAATGGATGAGTGTGACTATCTAAAAGCGTTTTCAAGTGTATTTTGTGAAACAAATTGTTTTGACATCAGAAAACAGATAAAAAACATGTGCATGCTTTCTTATACTAATATATGTGGAATTAAATTCGGGATCCCAAATTTTATTCAACAAATGGCCATAACAGAAAAAGCAAGCATCTTTGAGCCAAATTGTTTGGAGGGTATTCATATCTACCAAAAACAAACACAATAAGCCCAAAAAATCAAAAGTCATGGGTGACAGGGGGCGCTTCGTTTTTAACACCTACTGTAGTATTGCTTTAAGGTCGGCATAGTATATTAAGAGATACGGCCATTGACACTGAGGATAGCAAAAAATCATGTCCAAGGTCAAATTTCTCATTTTATCAGAAACGTCACCTTTGAAGTGTATTCTATCATGTTAACTATGTTCCAACATCCAAAACATAACAAAAATGAATAAAAATACCAAGGTAAAAATTATATCTCCATTCAAGTTTTACTCAGTACATCACATTTACTCAACGCTGTACGGTGAAAATTTCGATTTACTAGCCAATGGCTCCTGAGAATAAAATTTTAGGGGCCATAAAATGGCTCAAATGATAAAACATTTGGGAGCCAATTTTACAATTGCAGTGTTAATAAAGAACAAAACTTAACTAATGATAATTACTGGAGCTCAGATTTAACTTTCCTAAGCTTACTTCAATCACCACTATTACTAGGACACAGCTCACTATCATCAATCTGTTCATATCCCTTTTCTTCTCCTTAACTTTTTACTGCTCTCTTGTTGTCATGGTTTTTGGTTTTAAAAAGTTCATGAATGTCCATTTGGTCGCCATATTGTAAGGCTTGAAGCCAACTATCAAAACTTTCAACCAACGAAAGACAGCGCTCAAGAAAGGTCCCAATTAACACAATACATTGTCAACATGTGGGATACCCCGCCGTACAATTTGCCTATCTTTTCTGTACGGTACATGTGTGAAGCACATGCTAATAATGACGTCATGACACATCAATGCATGTATGACGGGTATATAAGTCCGGTTTGTTTACGTTTTTGAAACAGCGATCGACAGCTGATTGCACGAGAATTTGAGCAAGATACTTGAATTTAATGATATTTTATGGTCCATTTTTCCGTAATTCTGCAAGTTTATAACCGTAAAATTGGTTTATTCCATGTTAATTTCATCTACACACACTTTGGTTGAAAACGGCTGGCGACAGTGGCGAGTGTAAGTTTAAAAGAATGATCGCCAATTGCTCCTAGCATTCAAGTTTTGTTCGCATCATGACAAAAAACACTCGCAAATGCGAGTGAAATGGTCGCACCGTACAGCGTTGCATTTACTGTTCATATGATGAAAGAATCATTTCGAGCAAATCGCATTTGAAAATTCTGACGTAGATTTTGTGTCATAAAACAGCCTTTGCACTTAAGTTTTCTTCTGATACAGTGGAACCTCGTTAACACAAAATCTCTCAACACAAAAACCTTGATAACACAAAATGTTTGTTGGGTCCCAAGTATTGATTTCATATGTGTGAAATCAGTTGGATAACACAAAATCCTGATAACCCAAACTAAACTCTTTGGCCCCAGTGATTTTGTGTTAACAAGGTTCCACTGTACTAAAATTAAAAGAAAAGACTTCAAACTTATTATTTAATATGTTTAATTTCAACTAAAATTACTACTTGTGATCCTATTTAATATAGTTGTGAATTTATAGATCTCTATGTGAAAACGCTTTTTTTTACATTTAGTGATCTCTTGGTACAGTAATTGAATATGTCAATCCAAGCTATTTTATATAGATCTGTATGTGAAATGTTTTCATTGCAAAATTCTAATAGCGCACCATATAGATCTGTATGTGATGCGTTGTTTACGCTATACTTAAGTACGTGATTTTTGCATATAGTGCAGTAACTTGTGAAATGCTTAATTTAAATAGAACGCATATAGACCAAAATTAATTAATTATTTCTTGTTAATTAGGTTAAATTTAGGCCTGCTACTTGGTAGTTATGAAGAAATCATCAATACATTAATCGAGACAATTTTTTTCAAAAAAGTCAAAAATGTCATATAGACCGGTATGTGATGTGACCGAAGAAATGCTTTAAACTCTATAGATGTTCTCAGAAAATGGTTTTCCGAATCAGCCTGATGCCTTTTGTCAATTTGGATGTAACTTTGCAACCGAACATCTAATAACCGAAAGCAAGGTGTGATTTTAAAGCTTGACATTTTCAGATGAGACCCCAAAAAAAAAATCAATTTTGACTTTGAAAATGTAACCCCTAAGGTACCTTTTCATATGGCGGGTCACATACATGTGATCCGTCATGTCAAAACATGGTACATGTTTCAACCTGCATGTTTCTATTTTCATGAAATCGATGACACCATGTTATCCCATTAACAGAGATGGTTATGGCTTTTTGTAATTTTGCCTGAATTTGCCTGAAAATGTGAATTTCCCAATACTTTTGTATAGTGAAGATCCAATCATTTTTGCCTGAATTCAGGCAAAAACCTGAAGATAATCATGCCTGCATTAACCTTTTCCAGTCGTATGCTGTCGTGGCTACGGCATAGATTAGTGTCAGCTCAGGCGTATGCCGTATCCCAGACGGCATAAATAAAATCGCATTTGGCAGCCATATTGGACCACATGACCTTGAAATGAGGTCAAAGGTCATCATCTTTTTCACATAAAATGAAAGCACTTTATGTCTACTGTATCATGCTGAAGTTTCATTGAATTATATAGAATACTTCTAAAGATAATTTAAATTTACTTTTAATTAGTAATTTGGAGCTAAAATGCCTTCAGTCTGGCGTGGAAAAAGTTGTCAGACTGGAAAGGGTTAAACTGGAAGATGAATTCTTGACAAGTGTGATCAAGTATCAATCCACATTTTTGACTTGTCAAATCATGACGCCATTTTAAACTATTGGTCACCAGTAAAAAGGAACATTCATCTTCAAGTATGGGATTTATCAGTTTAATGAAATGAGAAACATATGTAGGTTGCGACATATGAGTGGTGCTCTGGCAAAATGAGCGGAAAGTCACGATTTTCAAAATTGAGTTTATGGCATATTCTTATTCTCTATTATCTCAGCTTTCGAATGATATATAATATGTCATACTTTCTTTCTACAAATTTCATTTAGAGATCGAAATACAAGACAGTCCACTCAATATCTGGCAGTAAAAAATTGTCGCAAAACGATTTTAAAGTTACAGATTACTTTAGTGTATAATAGCAAAATGCGATCAATTACCCGTAAATAATTGCACTTCCCAGCATAATTGACCTTCAAAACGCGAGGTATAGGTTAACACTAATACATTAATGCACTTTATGTCAGAAAACGAAATTTGATCTTTTCATCATATTTTTACTTTAGCAGCCATTTATTCAAAATGTTCAATCGTGACTTTCTGCTCATTTTGCCAGAGCACCACACATGTTGATATGACGGGTCACATATGAGGTATAACAGTAAACATTTACGTACTATGACTTGATTAAAGCCTTGGTGCATGAATTACCCTGTCTACATTCTATAGTCTTTATAAATTCTTAATATTACCTTGTTTTTCTTGTTCACTTTGTTCTTTCTCTTTCTTTTTCCTCTCTTCTTCTTCCTCTAATTGTTTCTCTCTTTTGTTAATTTCTTCTTGGGCTGCTGCCATTTTTTTATAATCCTCAGCCAAATTTTTGCAGGCTTTCTTATGTGTGAACCAGTGTAATTTTTGACAAGCTTGGCTGCAGTATATCACCTGAAAATAAAAACAAAATCATCAATGATGGTGTGCCTAGATTGTTGCATGCATGTTTCCTTGGGCAAGAAACTTTACTCTTCTTGCTCCGTGGTCACGTAAAGCCGTGGGTCTCCTGTATGAATAGACTCCTTCATGTGGTATGCATGTTATGCAAGTACTTGTATCATTGATTGATTGATTGATTGATTGATGTTTACAATATGGGAAAATGGCAAGCATAGTGATTGCCCATAGATCAGGAGACAGTTACAAGTTTCTTTTAAATTTAGCTCACCATTTAGGAGATTGTGGTTTCATACATTGCAGATCCACACACTGGTGGGAAAATTGAAGAGGATTGAAATTGCTACAAAGAGGTGGCAATCATACCAATTGGTAAATCCACTGATCCCTCAAGACTTATACCATATTTGGGATGAAACCAAAGTACTGGACAAAGAAACTGATTGGTTCCGGAGAGGCGTTAAGGAATCTATTTACATAAGAACTGAGAACAGCTCCCTTAACCGAGACCAGGGCAGGCATGACAATGAAATTCCATGAAAAAACAGGAAAATTGTGGAAAAAAACTGACTAAAAAACAGTAAAACACATACATTTGGCCACAAAAAAAACAGGAATTTTTGTTTAAACAGGAACATTCTCATGTCTGCCAGGGGCGCCACTGAAAAGCATGATATGCAAGACTATATTACACCAGGAAAAAGCATTAAAAGTTAGGACAAGAATGTTTGTACGAGTTATAATATATAGCTCCTCTAAATAACATACATTTACTAGTTTGTGTCTACTCACCATTTTACATGCTGAACATTTCTTTGATGCTTTCAATTCGCCACAAGCTGTGCATGTGTTTTCTGGATCGACACTGCGACTACCATTGATACCTTGTGTGAGTATTACCAATGCAGACGGGTCATCTCCCTGGAAGAAGCGGCAATAAATCAACAATGAAGAAAACCTTTGGAGAGTAGCATTTTAAGGAGATATATGCTGACTTATTTACACATTATGAGTGTAATGGTACAAATATTTTCGAGATGTGATGTGTTCCATTGCACAATACGTGGATTTAGGGTTTCCAACAGCAAGTCAATCTGTACCGAAATTTTAGCCCAAACACAGTTTTGCCTGTAAAACTAATAAGCCGTGACATTAGCTCATTCAATCTGTATACATGACAGCGGGTAATTTGAATTGTTGTTTGGGATGGATGGTAGTGTGCATCCATTTTCACACCTGTTTGGGTACACCATTATGCTTTATCAGTACATTGTGGGATTAAATTTCGGGCTCAATTGATTTCCGGTTTGGAAACCTAAAATCTGCGTATTGAACATAGTACACGGCAGCAGCTGAGTGCAATGGAACAAATCATATTTTTCTGAACAATAATACCGGGCGAGTTAAAAATGCAATCATTGGATAGAAGCCATAAGTGACGGTGACCGCCCATTTCAAATGAGCCGTAAATGCGGCAAGCTTCATTTTGCGCTACAGGTGAAAATATGCATCAAGGACGTAATTTGCCGAAATTGATACTTCAACAGATTCACAATCCTTGTGCTTACTTCAAAACACAACAAAATACTTTGACAATGCTTCAGTTATGGAATATGTTAATGATGGTGTATCAAAGCTTTGGAGTGACCATATTGACCATATTTTTAATTTAAAGGGTTTGACAGACGGCAAATAGTTGCATTTGGTTTTGTGGATACAGTATATCCCTATAATTATCGAGCTTTCCATCAAACTTCTTTACCAAATTCCAAAAATTCTTACTTAGCACATGCGGGTGTTGTATATCTCTTTAACCAGCTGTGATGTTGTCACTAACACTCGTGCAGCATTTGACTTGTGTGGGTAAAATTACGAGTATACAAAGTTGAGAATTAACCTTTTCTATTATTAGGCCAAATCTGACTGACCTCTTTATTTTGCATGGCTGGGTACAGCAGTAACACATCAGTGGCATGGTGCAAATTAACTAGAATGTCATTGAGATGCCATATATTAAACACACAACAATGCTAGGACCATGTTTCTTTGTTGCAATTGTTTTTTTGTTTTTGTTTTTTTAATCTATATTTCCTCGTCGTAAACAATAATATCTTTTGTGCTCTTCTAATACATTGTTATAATAACAAGAGTGAGAATAAGTTCGATATTCTTTACCTACTTTAAAGTTTAAACTAAAAATATATATTTGAAAACACTTACAGGTTTAACACCTGCGATATTCCGGACAATCTCTTGTAACAGTTGACTCTCTGGATAGGTAAATTCCTTGATAGAATCTCGGATAAATTTCTCCATTCCCAACTGGAAACCATCTGATTCTCTGCCTTTCAGAAGACTGCCAAGAACAATGTGGCAAAAAGTGATTAGAATAGTTACCCTACATAAAAACATTGAATCTTGGTTTGCATTAAAAAAAACAGTGCATCAAGGCCTTCCGTCCTAACATATTTACTAAACAAGGGATTTTTCTAAAAAGACAATTCTCACACTTTGACTCTCAAGTTAAAGCAAATGACTCAAATACTGTATAAGTGGTATTTTTTGCACTACATTTATTTTTCGCGCAAAATTAATTAAGAGCAAAAATAAATGCACAGCGAAAATTAATGTGTATTTGTTACAAAGGAAATTCATTACTCGGCTAATGTTCACGTGCGCGAAAATAAAAACGTGTGAAATGGTCTGAAATTGGCTGTGCGCAAAAATTACTGAGCGTGAAAATATTGGCGTTTACAGTAAATGAGTATTGATTACAATACAATTGTAAATAATGTGGAGCATAAGTTACTACAAGATGATAGTCCATCTAGATGCACCTCACAAGTGAGCGCCATAGACGCGCTTCGCGTTCACTTGCAAGGTTCATCTAGGTGGACTACAAGATGACTGAGTAATCTCATGGATTGACAAACAAAATGGCAAATGAGTTTAAATGCTACAAATATTTCACAATAAGGTTTACAATATGCTAACAGAAAGCAAAATGAACTATACACACTCTCAGATAAAAACATTCGTCTCCAAGTGTCGTAAATTGGCAGTTGCAGAGCATGTCGCGAAGACTAATCAAATAACTGATTGGGACAACGCCAAAATAATAGACCAATTAAGAAACGGACAAAACTACAAAATGACTTAAAGAAGCTACCTGGATAAAAACCAGAGGACACCACAAGATGAACAAGGACGAGGAGCAATACAAACTTGACAATATTTATGAACAAATCATCAACAATAATTGGCAACCAAACAAGACAATAATGTCATCCAAGTTGTCTAGTGTTGCCAGTCTGTAACATCATCACCAAACCAATTCGATGTGAGTGAACAAGAGAGGAGATGAAACATATCAGAGTTTTTTTGTATTGGATTTGAAAAATAGAACTTTCACATATTGAAGAACAGAAAATTTTAATAACCTTTTTGGTTCCTCTATCTTGTAAGAGACTTCAGAGTCACTCCTATTTTTGTGTAACCATAGCCAATGATCTTATTTGGAATGAGCATATTAACAGCATTTCTTCTTTAGCCTTTCAATTATTATGAGAAACATTAACCAGTGTCCTAAAGATATCAAAGATCAGCTCACAAAATTCTTCTTCAACCAATGGTTGAATACTCTTCCAGAGTGTGGGAACCTCGCACAAAACTCCTATCAACAAACTGGAATCAGTATAACACCATTGTTCAAGATTTTAACGTTTGAGGCAAATCAGCTAACAAGTTAAAGACTAAAGCTGTGTTCACACATAATAGTCATGACTAGTCAGGACCGGCTCTAGAGCAAGACAACTTAGCAGTTGAGTTCAAACTGGGACACGACTTGCGCGTTACGAGCGAAACACTTTCTATAATTGCATTCACACGTGAAATTTGCTTGTGAGCGGCTCACGAGCGAGAATATAGTCAGGTGTGAACATGCATTAAGTGTAGACAGAATCCAAAAGGTGTGTATTCAAACTGTTTGATACACACTTGAGACCATTATGGTAAAGGCAAATTCATAATAAACTGAGAATGAACATAACACAATTAGCTTGCGGTAAACTTACTATTTAATAAACCCTGTTATTCCAAGCCCTTTGTCTACATCCCACTTATGGCAAGCCCGTATGACGCATGCTAAATAGTGCATTTTGACTGACAGTACATCATTAGGTTCTCCACTCTGCTTCATCTGATGTTCGCTGATAGTGTCCAATACTTTAGCTATTCTTGATGCTTCATTGAAGAGATGTTGTTGGCTCTCTATATACTGACATAGCTGCAAAGGTATGACACAGAAAAATTAAAAACAGAGAACCTAAATTAGGCAGAATTTGAAGACCTAGACCTACATATTGAAATCAACCCCATTTGACTCATTAGCTTGGTTAATATCCCAAACAAAGGCTGGGAATTTTGGGTTTATTTTTTCAAGCGGATACCCAGGTACCCAAAATTGGCATAACTTATATAACACAAGCATCAATAGTGGAGTAAAGCTTACCTACTTCTCATCCAGTATCATTAAACAGTGACAGTGTGGGACAAAATTAATGGCAAATTTCTCAACATTTGGGATCGAGTTTTAATCTCAAGTTTCTAATTTGAAATGAAATTTTATCAGTGAAATGTGTTTTGTAACGTAAAGTCATTAAATTTAAATAAATATGTTTTATTTTGTCCAAAACAAACATAATCTCGCCATTCAATTCCAATCCATATTGGATTTCGGCAATGTTAAATGTCCATTAATTACGTAACAGTGTGTAATTTGTGTAATGATCGAGTAAGAGCAGCCTGGGTGCCAATTTGGGCCCCCTTTTTAAACAATAGAACCGACCATCACAACATATTCTTTCCTTTGCTGGATTGGAGTTGCTTTATGCAAAAACCAAGCAAGACTGGGTGCAAATTTGGGCTCCTTTCAACTCTATGTCACAACACCTATCCTTACCTTAACTGGGTTGAGGTTACTCATTAATATTAATTTGTGCAATGATGGTGTGAGATTGGACGGCAATTTAGGCTCCTTTTCAAATCCTGTGAAAAGAAAAGGAATAAAATAGAATTCAATACATTGCCACAAATTACACAGCAAACAAAAATGGTGCACAAGGATTGTGCCATAAAAAAAAATTGCATTTACAAGTAATGGGCCCTGCATTATGGATTTTTGTTTAAGCTGTCCTATAAATAATAGCTTTGCCTATAGCTATAAGTCCCTAACATTTAATCATGGGGGGATTGAGGGTCATGGTTACTGTGTGCACCATGTGTATTGTCCTTGAACAAGATACATGTGCTCCTCTTGACCGAGGTAAATACGTGCATAAATGAGTTGACTTTCACGCAAACAGGGTAGCAACAAGCGTTGTTCTCCAAAAAGCCCACGAACAGAAAAACTTAATTCTCCATATGAAGAATTTGTTTCCAAAAGGGAATAACTCCAAAAAAGGTGAAATGGGAGAAAAACACACTTTTTTAATTACAGGCCAATT
Source organism: Ophiothrix spiculata (assembly GCA_000969725.1). Taxonomy (NCBI): domain Eukaryota; kingdom Metazoa; phylum Echinodermata; class Ophiuroidea; order Amphilepidida; family Ophiotrichidae; genus Ophiothrix; species Ophiothrix spiculata. Next base: position 16,014 of record JXSR01S038658.1, read on the forward strand.
TGACATTTATATTAATTTTGAAGGTTGTTAAATATTAGCACATATGCTAGTGACTAAAACGCAATCTGTTTTAGAAATCTGAAAGATTCCGTTTAATTGCAATTTGTCTTTGATTATTCATTTCTTTGTGGAGTTATTCCCCTTTGGAACTAAAATGGTAAACTTTAGTTGAGTTAATGCCTTTTGGAACTAAAATCGGTAATTTCATGGCAAAACTCACACAGTAAAGTATAGCAGAAAACCCCATTATCGAAACAAAAGGTTTTTTGAGGAAAAGGGTTTCATTTCATGAAACTAGAGGGGTAATACTGCTCATTGGTACCAATAACTCAATTTTGACAAAAAGTGGAGTTATTCCCTTTTGGAACTGGGCTCTTCATATACTGTATATACTGTTTTCCAGTATAGAGAGGCAATGCTTTATTATAAAACAAACATCCAGTGTGCAGGACCAATTGCTTGTAAATAAAACTCCTACCATGGATTATTGTTTACAATGTCCAATAAATTTTGGCTATAGGCCACATGTACCCCTTACTCACAAATTACTCAAAGTTTAGTGCATATAGGGGGTTTGCATGATGTGATACACACCCTTGTGTGAGGGAAGTGATAAAAATAGCTGAAAAAAGCTGAAAATAGTGACAAAATGCCAAAAACAGGCTGAAAATGAAAGAAAAAGCTCAAATTAGGACTCTTTTGAAGGGATCAAAAAAGCTGAAATCAACTTTCACACCCCTGACACCATATGCAGACAGGCTTTCTGTTTTTTTGTTTTTCAGCTTCCTCACCATGCAATGGCCATACGGTATGAAACCGTCTGATTTAACTGATAATTTACTTAATTTAAAAATTAAACTAAATGGATATACTGAATATTCATGTCATTATCAGGTGTGATTTGGTATTAAAATACATGTACTACATGATACTGCAGAATATAATGTTATGGGACTTTATTTTGCTAGCCCATGCTATTAATGGTAGGAAAATGGTGTTGTGAGTACGATATGGCGTCACGTGCAAACCCTATAACACTTCTCAAAAACATCCTGCTCTTACCCTGTGGCTTTGTGTAATAAGCTAAATTATCCAATGAGAAGAAGTTATTGATGAGACTGACACATGCATGTTGACCCACAAAGGCTGCCATCTGGGTGGCTGTTCTGCCGACAGAGTTCACCGGTGTGGTCTTGGCACCTGCTTCTAAGATCATCCTTGTAATGGTTGTGTTACCTAAAATGATACAAGGTCATATGAAATATTAATGTACATACAATCCTATGACAATGTCTTTTCTATTTGTGTATACTCTCATTATTTGTGTTGATTTAAATTCAAGAAGTATTTCAAATCTAGACCACCTGAAATTTACCTGCTTGGGGTAAATGATGTTGCGAGTAAAATAACCACCCTTTTACCTGGGTTGTGATGTAGACCTTGAGTTTAGATGCAAATGACATCATCAGATGTTAAAGATGACATAATTTCAAAACTCTTCGTAGATCTTTAAATATTTTAAATTTGTTTGTATCATTTTAAGTGTAGTAATAATGGAAGCGTGCAAAGTTTTATTGTCAAATCCAACCCAAATATATCAAACATTTAGATTTTCATTCATTATAATTTTATATTAATAAATGCGTGAGTGAAATGAGACAAAATCAATGCACGCATGGTCAATTTTGATACGTCCAATTCACGAGGCCCAAGTGCATTGGACAGCAATCAAAAGTTACCTCAAGTGCATCAATTTTGTTTCATTTTACGAGCATAATGGAATGCAAATTTAAGAATCTAGTAATTCATACACGACAGAAAAATAATTTTGTATCTTTTGTGAAAAGAATTAAGGCCTTCAATTTTTATGACAATCAAAGTCCAAAACTTCTCTTAACTAAATAAATCATCACCCGACAAAAACAATGACACATTCATACGCACTATAGTAAACGCCTGCCACGCAAAGTTGGACGCAACAAGCGCAGTGCATTGTGAAGTTCCACACACTCAGCGTACTATATATTCTTGCATTCTGATTAGCTAGGTGACACGTGGAGTGTATGAATTAAATATAGTTCATGATGACTACAAAAAGTACTGCTCCAAGACTTTGAAACATTAAAATTGATTTATCTGCAGATTCGGTGAAAAATTGAAATTTCTATCTGATGCAAAAGGAATGATTTATTTGCAACACTTTTCTGGGTATTAATACCAGGTGCGGTGCCAAGAATTATTTTAGAAGGGCAATCAACATATGAGACTAAAAAAGTTCCTCACCCAATTTTGGGGGGTTTACAAGTGCACAGATAACTAACTAATCAAGACCTAATTTTCAATTTCTCAACCAAAAAAAAATTGATACAAAAAAATAAAAATAAATAAAAATTATCAATGAGATTTTACAACATTTCTAACATTCTAACTACCCTCCTCCCTTCTTTGAGGCACCACCACCAATCTCATTTTCCCTGTTGCCCTTTTTTGTGACAAAAATGGCCACCTTTGGCAATATTTTAAGAATAATGAGATAAATCAAAAACCTAAACCTGGGGCCCGTTTCATAAAGATTTGAATCAAGCGTACGTTTGATTTCAAACGTAAATTTACATTGTATAAGCCTACTCTACGCTTGATAAATCAAACGTACGCTTGATTTAAATCTTTATGAAACGGGGCCCTGGACATTGGTTTCTAGATTCTGAAAAGTAATTTTTAAATTAAAATTCCAATTCTACCCAAATCAAATTTTATTTAGCCCGAAAAGTTTTGACTGCAAAAATATACATTTCTTGGCCTTAATAGTCAAAATTGTGTACTTATGAGAAATTCAACATCACCATCTTGTTCCATATGTCACTCCACTTCTACAAATGTATCTGTTCCTATACACAATTTTTTCTTTGCAGAATAACTGACTTAAAACTTATCCCAAAATGATGGGCTGACACCAAACTATATATACTTTTACTTTTAGAAGAAAGCCTAATAAGATGCAAAAGAAAACAATATTTTTTTACTTTCCTGATGGTTTAATTCAAAATAATTGGTAGTTGACTATATAACTCACCAAGTGTATAATGGTGGATTCAGAGTCTGTCGATATGCATCGATCGATGCCCATCGACACGCAGTCTTTAACACGCGCTATTTCTTATGCGTTGTGCGTGTAAAGACTGCGCGTCGATGGGCATCGATCGATACATATCGTCAAGACTCTGAATAAACCATAAGTCATGTGCAGATAACCTTTTGATATTTTGTCCAATGACCTTTAATTGGGTGTCTTTAATTAAAAAAAAGAAGTCCCACAAGTGCTTCTCCTTCCATAGACTTTTCTATAACTGCATTTTCCAATAACATGAAGCCGACAATACATGTATGGTTTCAAGTAATTAGACTTGGATTTTAGAATTACTAGCTATGCCTACTAGCTGTTTCTAGCTATGTGGAAGCCACACAAATTTGTGCATATATTTCAAATGCCAACAGCAAACATGAATTAAAACAGAAATATACCTAGATGCAGGCATGAGAATGATTTTTCATGAAAATATCTGAATTTGGTAAAATTTAACCAAAAAAAACACTAAAAAGGTTAAATTAAAACCCCAAATTATCTGAATTTTGATGATTTTGGATGACAAAATATCTGAAATCAGATAATTATCTAAAAATTCTCATGCCTGTAGATGGAAAAAATAAAAGTCAGTTCTTTACTTTTTTCAAAATTTATTCTCATTAAACCTGAAGATTCATTCAGTTGTGATTAACGCTGTCGAAACTATCTGTTTAACGTTTAAATAGCCAACGACTGGTTAAACGTACGTTTAGAGATTTTGCTGAACAAAAAACATTTATTATCATAAAATTATGATAAAACGTAAGAAAAGTGAAAATAAGATTCATTTTTGACTGAATCCTTTTTAAAGTAAACCAAACCTCGTGCATTTTGAGTTCTCCATTTTATGACAAAACATTGCAAAGACTGCCATCTTATGTTTTAATACGCACTAGTTGTGTTTCAATTCCCCCAAGTTTGTTTACATAGATCAAGTCGGACTTTTTTTGTTATTATGATCATGCTAAATTTTAGTAGATCATAGAAGCTTTTGGTTAAATGTTTAACCAGTCCAGGTGAAATTCGTTTAAACGTTTAGCAAATTAAACGGAAATCGACAGCGGTAGTTGTGATCATATTATTCTTCAGTGAAAGACAGGTCAGTGTTTCAATTTCGTATGTAAATTGCCTTTATTTCTCTACATATTCACTTCTCAACCATTATTCTGCAGCCTTCTGGCATGCTTGGTTTCCTGCAATGGTCAACTTATTTAGAGTGCTAGCAGGGGTTCAAGGGTTAAAGCCACACCATGTTTTCTTTGCCTTTGACACTCTTGTACAAACACATGCTGTGTCCCAATATAAAATTACTATAAACAATAAAGGGATATGCGTGGCCTAGTGAGTAGTATAAGTCCCTGATTCTTAATCATTGGACATACAGTGTTGTGGGTTCAAATCCGCCGTGCTTTGTATCTTGTATCTTGTCCTTCAATGAATCTTGTCCTTAAATGAATCTTGTCCTTAAATGTATCTTCTTGTCCTTAAATGAATCTTGTCCTTAAATGTATCTTGTCCTTAAATGTATCTTGTCCTTAAATGAATCTTGTCCTTAAATGTATCTTGTCCTTAAATGAATCTTGTCCTTAAATGTATCTTGTCCTTAAATGTATCTTGTCCTTAAATGAATCTTGTCCTTAAATAAATCTTGTCCTTAAATGAATCTTGTCCTTAAATGAATCTTGTCCTTAAATTTATCTTGTCCTTAAATGTAGCTTGTCCTTAAATGTATCTTGTCCTTAAATGAACAAGATACATTCATGCGCTCCTCTGCATCCAGGTGTCAAGTGGATACCAGCATTCTTCAATGCTAGGAAGCTCACAGACTTGCAGGAAGGCAATTCCCTCAGAGCAAACTACAAAAAAGAGTCTGGTCCAATCATTATGACGACACTCAGACCTGTTCAAATACAGGCCATTCTTAACCTTTACCTTTTAGTACTTATATTGGTCAGGGTAAAATTGTGAATTTAGGAACCAAGATCTCACCAAATTGGATTTGATCTTTTGTCGGTCTAGACTTTTTTGCCCAAATTGGAAGAAAGGTTAGGCTGAATCAGCCTTTAATAGAAGACATATAAAGCACACACTGATCGACTTGATTTCTTAGTACATATGTGCTTGTTGCACCCATCGTGTTTTCTGGAAACACTTCACCAACTGTGAAATCACATCAAAAGTTGCCTACCTGACAGTGCAGCAAACATGAGAGTTGTATAGCCATTCTCGTGCTCATTACAGTTCACATCAGCACCGTGAGATAGAAAGATCTCCACTAGGTCTTTGTTGTTCTTGAAGGCTGCATGTTGCAATGGTGTCATTCCATGCTGTGTAGAGAGAATAGGTGTGAAAGTTTTTAGTTTCATCATTTTGGGCGGTACCATAAAATCCAGAGTTCAGGGCTAGAAATTTGTTCATTGCTGCAAGAATCTTATTGGATTCTCGCAAATCTAATGGGGGAGAATATTTCCAAGAATCTTTGGATTCTTTACATTCATACACAATGTGTTTGCTCCATTTTACGAGGATCTATTTGGATTCTTGCAAAATCCAGCCTTTTGGGGGAGAATCTCTGCGAGAATGGATTCTCGCCAAATTTCTAAGCCTTTGGATCAATTTCTATAAATTCATACACAATGTGTTTGCATCATTTTATGAGAATCTATTTTTGATTCTTGCAAAATCCTTTTGGTGGAGAATCTCTGCGAGAATGGATTCTCGTCAAATTTCTAGGCCTGGAGTTGCATAGACTGGTACAATTTAATGAAGGTATAAAATTAATCTGCTTGACTAACGAATACTCCAAAACTTCACTAACATATCTTAGTTTTTAAAAATTGTCTCCTTGAAAATGTATGTGTCTAAAATGAAACGGGCGATTCCCCCTCTTAACATTCAATATCCTATGCAGGGTTATAGCTAGATGTCAAGTACCAGGCTGCACTACAGGAAATAATGGACCCTATAGAATTTATTATTGACCACTGAACAATCAGTGTTTTGCATGTTTGTTTGTTTTTGGTATGAAATGGAGGGCGGTAGCACCAAAATCACTGCCCAGCGCAGCGGCAAATGTTAGTGTCGGCTGTGCCACCTGGCACCACCCACAATAGTTATAATTTCATGATCTCACTATTTGGTCTATCATACAGCTTTGACTTGTATTTTCTGTAATGGGATTTCATAAAATCGTGAGATTCAGTGGGGTTTTTGGTTCTCTGAATAAATTGAACATAGTAAATAACTGATGTTACAGGACTCATGCATGTTAGGTATAGACCAATACTTTTCCGCATGCCTGAATTTGACTTGTGATTCAGTTGTAAGTTATCTTCTACCAAAAATAAATGTAGGCCAAACTATATGTATAGGCCTATCCTTGAATCTTACATCATCCAAGCAGTCCACATAGACATCTGATTCCCCAAGTAACTGTCTGATTACCTCCAAATTCAACTGACCTGTAAAAAAAACAAGATGCAGGGAGTTGTCACCAAAGATCACTTGAATATATCATTAATTCTTGATGGTTTTTATGTTTGACCCCTGGGCACCCATGTAAAACAGTGCTATAGTACATACTAGTATTGATGGGCAAAATGAAAATTACATTAAAATAAAAATGGAAAATATAGGGCCTAATATAATAGATCATTTTTCATGAATCATCTTGACCTATTGCTAAAATGCGCTTCATATAAAACAATTGATCTTGAAAATATCTTTCACAACTTTAGATATTTTTAAGTTAAGAGACCACTAAAAATGTTATCATGTTTTTTTCACATGACTTCCAGTCATGTGACTAAGCCGTTCCATTAACCCTTGTTATACGGAGCGATTTTCACAAACATATTATACGGAGGGGGATTGTGTTGGGGGTCGGCGGGTTGCAAACCTCCAACCCCCTCCCCCCATTTTGTTATAGCGAGTCCTCTGACCCCCATATGTGGTACCAATGGATAGGTATCAGTCCCCTCTTTCCATTGATACCAAAATCAAGGTCATCCGTAAATGTTTGACGTCACTGTGACGTCATTATTACCAAAATAAGAAAAATCAGCATTTGTACGAAGGCAAAAATCAAAATTTTCTAAAAAATCGTAGGAATATCCGATTTGCATGTGGCATTATTCAGCTTTCAGGAACTGTTTTTATTTTTCTCCAACAGCTCCCAGATTTTTTTTTACACAGACTTGAAGTTGAGGAAATTTCAGTCAAGATTTTTCCTTAATTTTAGTCCATTTTAGGGAGAAATTCAGGTGTATGCTAGAGTCAAAAAGCTGGAGAGATTATTTTTCTCATATATAATTGTAAAGTTGAATGCCTTCCCTGAACACAATTACAAACTTAAGCCACAAAGGTGAAGTATGACAGAGTTCTTACTATCTGAAGTTTCAACATGTTACCATGTATCTGGTTTGTTCCGTCTGTCACAAAAACACATGTGGGACAAAAATCTGGAGTTGCAAATTTTGGAATTTTTATTTCAAATTTGAATTCTGCATTATAACATTCTAATTTCTAGCTATGAAAAAGTTATTTTGACCATAATTTGGTGTTACTTCATGTAGCTAGGAGTCACACAATGGTGAGGATCTAATAATTTTGTCACATTCTGGGGATAGCAAGTTGAAACAGGTTCAGAAGTGACCCCCAATTTGCAGAAGACAACATTAGATGTTATATTTATGTCATGTTTTGTAACAAACTAATGAACTAATGTTGTTTCTCCTTTTTGTCTGGAAATAAATTCTTGGAAAAATGTTTGTTTTATTTGTGACACCGATAAAAATGAACCCGAATATTAAGTTAAAGTGTCCCCTCTGTCACGTCACGTCTGTCACACACTTGATTGATCTCGTATTGATCACCAAAATTGTGTGAATTGAATTCAAAAGGATTATAGATAATGATGGCTTGTACCAATATTGTTTAATTAAAAAAAGGACAAAGGATTTAAAATCAGAGATGGGAACAAGATAGAATTCTGCAATGAACATGTTTCCTAAAAAGACAGTGTTTTCTCAGTCCCGTCTGTCATGCAAAGTTTACATGGCTCTGTAAATAATTCTTTAATGCGCACAGGTTGACTGTAAGTACGGTTAACTTTCATAATTTATAAAAAAATTGGAGATTTTCCTTGCATATTTGTTTTGTAACCTTTTGAATAGAAAAAAGTAGCATCTTTTGTCCTGTCTGTCACGCGTGAAATTACCCACTCGCGTTTTGATTATAGGCCTAATCATCATGAATACAGTACGTCTTATATTTGTTACAACATCGTTTTTTGTCCCTTACTTTGGCGAAGAGATGAGACAGAATAAAGATTGAAACTTCAGTTTAGTGGTGTGGGGGGGGGGGGGGG
>JXSR01S038663.1:0-14539 GCA_000969725.1 Ophiothrix spiculata
TTACATTGATATGGTTTCTCTTTAGTATGTGTCCTTTCGTGTCGAGTCCTGCTACCTGCCTCTGAGAAACATTTGTCACAATACCTACACTGATATGGTTTCTCTTTAGTGTGTGTCCTCTCGTGTCGAGTTCTGCTATGTGCATGTGACAATCGTTTGTCACAATACCCACACTGAAAATGGTTCTCTTTAGTCCTGTCTGTTTGTGTTCTCTCTTGGCTGTTAATGTGATCACTTGTCTGATAGCTTTGACCATGCCCAAGTTTGGTAAACCTTACTCCTTTTCGCTTAAGCTTACTTGAAGCTCTCCTTCTGCAGTTCTGTAATCTTGTGTGTCGTTGTAAATGATTTCTGAACCGTTGAAAATATGCAAATGTCAATCCACAATATTTACAAGAAAATGGCCAGAGCATCATTGACATCATTGATAACTATGGTCTGAATTGATATCGGAGTTCTGACCTCGTACGGTTATATCAAAGTGTTGTCTGTTAAATTGAGTCTTAAATCGTTCCAGAGATGGCTACTTGTGGCAAATATTACTGGTTGCCAGTTTAATATGAAATCGTATCGGAATAATCGCTGAAGCTGTGCACTCTGACGTGTAAAACCGTTAGAAAATTCTATATTGATTTTGCATATCATCTTTTTTCGCGAATTTTATATGATAGGCATACATTCATAGTCCAAGAAAATAAATTTTTGAAAACAATTCTAATAAAAGTTTTTGTTCATTATTCATTTGTTTTTGATAAGTATCAAAAATTATATACGAAAAAATCGCAAAACAGCAAATTGCAGAAATACGAAAAAAAAAGCATAAAAAAATGGCCTCCAACCCTCCATTTTTACTGTATTTTACCATATATTGATATTTAAGGCTTACTGAAGTTGTTATCAGGGTATGTTGTTACAAAACTGACATACTAATAGTCTCGGGTAGCTCTCGTTTTTTATTATTATTAATTATTTTATTATTATTATTATTATTTACTGTTCTGTTATTATTATTATCAGAGAGGAAGAGGAAGTATTGTTCCTATGGTTACTTTTCTCAACGTTGTAATGCCAAGATAGATGAATGATAAAATATATCACATTGTCTATAATATGTTACAGAAATACAGCCAGAAATAGGCAATTATGGAAAAGAAAAACTTATAGACAGCAATGTTCTTTTTGTACAACGAAACAAAGCTGACTTTATTTGTAGATCAAAATAATTCTTTAGAGAAGAGCTAGCTGAACACACGTCCGTCTGCCACCGAAGCTAACTTGAACTCAAAATGTCAGATGGGGTAGAGTTTGCACCGCTTTCGAGAAACGCTCCAATGTGGTTCTAACCCACTGGTTGAGCACTTGCGACTTTTCCTGGAGTGTTGACTTCACGGAATGGCCGAGTTTGTCACATTTTTGACACCACTGAATGTACATACGTGTATTAAGCCTGCCGTGGTATCTATGAAACTGTCAGTAATGGCTGCCTATACTTTGAAATTTGTTTCTTAGTTTGCCTGTAATGGCCTTAAGCACTTTTAATTCCAAAGATAGTCACCCGGAATAATGCTATTAAATTACGCTCCAATGTGATTCTAACCCACTGGTTGAGCACTTTCGACTATTTCTGGAGTGTTGACTTCACCGTGGAATGGCCGGGTTTGTCACGTTTTTGACACCACTGAATATACATACGTATATTTAGCCTGGTTTCTCGAAAACGTTGCAAACTCTAGGTGTTTCCTGCGTGTAAGATATTCAAGAGCTAGACTGCTTCAAAAGATTATCACTAAATAATCAATACATGTGTTAACAACAGATTTCATGCTAGACTAAGTTCATGATGTCTTACATGAAGGATGAACCAAACTCTATCCCATCTGATGAATGGGTACCCAATAAGCGTAAGCGAGGGTATCAGTAATGGCTGCCGTTCCAGAGGTCTATACTTTGAAATTTGTTTCTTAGCTCGCCTATAATTGGCTTGAGCACTTTTAATTCCAAAGATAGTCACCTGAAAAAATGCTGTTAAGTCTTTTATATAAAAGAAATCTTTCATGACGTACAACTTAAAACGCCTGCAAATATTTTATTGCTAATACATATCTGAAAGATTATATAAAATTGTTTTTAAATTTTATAGAGCACATTTTTAAATTCGTGGAACCGCATCGTTGCTAAATATGTGACCCGTTAAATTAAATCAAAGCATTTTTCGAAACCTGTACATTTCTCATATCAAGAAACCAACAACACTAAGTTATTCCACACCCGAAATTGAAGTCACATGGTACTGTGTTCTTGGTTTCAACGAATACCGAATTCGATCCTTCATTGAAGCGATAGATAATAATAAAAATAACTAGAACTTTACTGTCCCTGAAGTGACAGAGACCCTGCCAATTGCCATTATTAGGTGTGGAATAAATTTTATCAATATCAATATCAATCAATATCAATTTATTTTCCATATCATACATACAAAATAATAATAAAAAACACATTAAGAACAGACACGATATGGGGGATATAATCGAAAGGCCTACGGCCAGAGGTGATTACAACCCTGTACAAGGTTACAGCATAAATAAATAAACAAAAAAAAAATATTACTACTACACAGAATTATCATGATGATCATAGGTTATCATAAACAATGCTCCAATAAAATACTAATAATATTTCGATAAAAGATGGTACTTAAGTTGATTTTTAAAATGTTTTATGGACTTTGAATCTTTCATTTTTGATATGGGCACAAAAAATGGGTTTGTTTACAGGCATTCTTTGATTCATAAATCACAAGGGTTGCTCTGCATAGAAAACTCGACCACTGAATCAGCCATGGATCAATAATTTATGGAGCTGGTTGAATACAGCAATAATTTATTGAGCTCTCAGTGTTGTCTTACTTTAAACTGTTTTTGCGATTTTTAGATATTTTGATGAAAGATTTAGTCAATGTTTATATGCTATATGTTTTGCTGATATTTCAAAGTCATGTTTTAAAAAAAGTCCGATCAAAATTGATTGATAGTAACTGGAGATAACATCTCCAAAGTTCGGAGTTTTGGTTTGAATAATTAATATTTTTTTAATTAATTAATTAACCTTGTTCTGTGTTAAATCCACATATTTTGTTTTGGAATTTTTAAAGTTCAATGTTTTTATCAACATAGCAGAACCACAAAATTGAAGTCAAAATTGCTACCAATACTTATTCCTGATTGGCCAATATGTACCACCTGATACCTCTAACAGTATCCTCTATTGGATATTTGGAACATAAATATTAGACGGACAGGAATTTGAAACATTCCCAACGCTCGATAAATCTGTAATAGGGATTATATAGAAATTAACTTAACTTGGTCGCAAGGATTGAAAACAAACGGAATTCGATTTGCGGCCTGTTGAAGAACTGTGTTTGGTAGTGGTAGCTTGTGACCTTTATAATCCATTTTAAATATTAAAATTGATATTTCTAACCAAGATGTCTCAACTTAGTATAGTTTTCTGATTAATTTGAGGGGTCAAACATAGAATTTGGTTGAGAATTTCCCTAAAATGTTCCAATCCAAGGAGCTCAATTTTCAAATTCACATTGTGAATAGTACACGCAATGATCACATTCAAACATTGTCGACTGTGAACCACTTCCACCTGTGAAGATTGGTGATACGTATATCAATCCCAGCCCTGAAGCCCGCAATCTCGGTGTCACTTTCGACAGCCATCTCTTGCTAAAGACTCATATAAGCAACATTTGTAGCAGTGGCTAGGCTTTTATCTATAAGCTTGGCAGAATTAGGAAATACCTCAACAATGCTACAATTGAGCGTCTAGTACACGTTTTCATAACCTCACGCCTCGATTGCTGTAATTCCCTCCTAGTGGGGCTTCCTGACAAAGATCTTCAAAAACTCCAAAGACTCCAGAACGCATTGGCCCGTCTTATCACACTGACTAAACGCAGAGATCACATCACATCGGTGTTACAGGATCTCCATTGGCTGCCCATATCAAAGCGCATAGAATGCAAGATCCTCCTTCTAGTATTTAAGACTTTCCATGATCACTCTCCGACTTACCTTGCAAATTTGCTCAGCCGCTATATACCAGCTCAGACTCTGAGATCCTCATCTCAAGTCTCTTTTGAATTCCCTTCGCAGCGTCCAAGACCAAATTTCTACGGACAAAGATCATTCGCCATCTCTGGAACAATTTGCCTTCATTAATCAGGTACGCTGCTCCAGTAATGACTACTAGTCAGTTTAAGCGTATTCTCAAGACTCTACTTTTTGAGGACTATTTTGAGTGACTGCATGTGAAATTAACTTTACCATTTTTCTCCTATTATCAATGATTGTACTTGATTCTGTTTGTAACAATGTGTATTTGTAAAATTGTATTGTATATTTAAGCATGTACAGCGCTCAGCGGCTTTCTTTGTTATGAGCGCTCAAAAATCCCTCATTATTATTATTATTATTATTATTATTCAAGATACAGATCTAAACTAGACATGACTGTGTCACTGCAGTGACACGGACCCTGCCGCTGTTTTTTTCCTTGGAGGTGATTTCAGCCTATAGACACTTTTGATCGTTTGTGCAAGACAAAAAATATGACACCTTACACTTTCAAATTGGACATGATAAAAATGTAACCTTTACTACCACCTTTGACACCTAAGAAAAGGTCAGCTGATGGAGTCACCATAGGCACTTTTGATCGTTGGTTCAAGGCGAATAATTTGACACCATAACCTTTAAAACTGGACAAAGTTGAAAATTGAACTTTATCATGAGTCATGACCTTTGACACTAAGTAAATGTCGACCGATGGGGTCACCATTAACACGTTTGATCGCAGGTCAAAGACAAACAATTTAAAACCTTAACCTTTGAAATCGCATAAAGTTGACAATTTGACCTTTCGTTTGACCTTTCACCCCGACGAAAGGTCTGAAGACGGGGTCACCATTGACACTTTTGATCGCTGGTCCAAGACGAACAATTTGACACCTAAACCTTTAAAATCCGACAAATTTGACAATTTGACCTTTCCATTCACCTTTCTTTTAACCTTTGACCCCTAAGAAAGAGTCGGACGACGAAGTCACTATTGACACTTTTGATCGCTGGTCCAAGACGAACAATTTGACACCACAAACCTTGAAATTGGACAAAGTTAAAAATTTGACATTTTTATTTGATCCCTGGTGACACCATGTGAGCTCTGATAAAATTATCATTAAGTAACAATTGTAGACGTTTCATATCCATAAATTTGATGAGCGTACCTCGAAATCCCAATGAGTTTAAAAGTGAAAATCTTGTTTTTGACCCGTGACCCCTACCCCCAGTGGGGTCAGGTGAAATAAATGGGAGGTGACCCCCTCCCCCTACCACTGACCAAGTTTGGTGCAAATCGGTCATTGCGTTTCAGAGATATAAGCTCTTGATGTGTTGCAAGAAGAAGAAGAAGAAGAAGAAGAAGAAGAAGAAGAAGAAGAAGAAGAAGAAGAAGAAGAAGAAGAAGAAGAAGAAGAAGAAGAAGAGAAGAAGAAGAAGAAGAAGAAGAAGAAGAAGAAGAAGAAGAAGAAGAAGAAGAAGAAGAAGAAGAAGAAGAAGAAGAAGAAGAAGAAGAAGAAGAGGGATGTACTATACATTTTTATGTAGTCAATACTCTGTTTTCACTTTTAAATCTGGCGCTAATTTAAAATGATCGATCCCTCACCGATAAAGGGCAGTCGCCCAAGCCTTGTCAAGGATGACGTTCCGCACATTAAGTATCATGTCATCTTGCTATTATTTCCATTGTGTTGGGAGTGCGAGTCTTCATTTAGATACAATTTGTTTTCAATAGGGCATACACTACATATATACGATTAGAGATAATCACTTATAACGGACATTGGACAAATTCTCTCCCCTTCAATGATATCTCGATGGCATAACTGACAATTCCGGGGGGGGGGGCACTTCCATTATGGTTACGCAGGATGTGCCTTCGAATAGACCCCCATTTGTTAAACCGGCTTGTACCCAATGACCCCCTTTTTTATTTTGGCTTCTAACCAAAAAACTTAAAATACTCAATGACCCCCCCTTTTTTAATGGTTAGATACTCAATGACCCCGTTTTTTCTTATTCACTCCTGCCAATTTTTTCGCTAATATGGCGTTTTTAAGGAAATTTTACGACTATTTTCTTAAATTTCGCGCGCCAAGCGCGCATTTTTTAACAATACTAGAATTTTATAGCAATTTGAACTTAAAACAGGACTATTTTCAGTTTAAGTCATATGACACTAACTCAATGACCCCATTTTGAAATCTTCAAACCTGGATGACCCCATTTTTATTTATGGTGTGTACCGAATGACCCCCTATTTTTGTGCGCCAATTTGTACCTGATGGCCCCTACTTTTTACCCGTCGGAGGCACACCCCTATCACTTTAGATGGTGATTGCCCCTCCCCCCCGGGATATCTGTCTAGAATTTTCTTTAAAGTGTTCACCAAAAAGCCATGAAATCAATTAAAAAAATAAAACTATATAAAAGTATTCATTTTAAGAAGCGGATTTTTACCCTGAACATTATGATGATATCAGTTTTTGACCAAAAATGTCAATTTTGGCAAAAAATGCATTCATGAAATTTTGAACTTTTTAGCTTTTTGGAATTTAGAAACAAAGGGCAAGGAACTTTTTTCTCAAATTTTTGATTTTTATCTTATTTTTTGAAAAAAATGCCAAAAATAGGCCAAAAATTGCCATTATGGTGGCAGCGGTGGGAATTTTTTGCATTTTTTGACCTATTTTTTGCATTTTTTTAAAAACTAAGATAAAAATCAAAAATGTGAGCAAACTGTTCCTAGACATTTGTTTCTTAATTCCAAAAAGTTCAAAATTTCATGAATGCAAATTTTAGTTAGGCTTTCCAGAAATTTTGGGGCAAAAAATACGGTTTTTGACATTTTTTTGCTAAAATTGACAATTTTGGTCAAAAACAAGTAAGCTTCACCACACCTGGACATGGATAAAGCTATCCGACATGTCATCATATTAACACCCACGTGAGGACACATACTAAAGACGTGACTAAAGAGAAACATTTTCAGTGCAGGTATTGTGACAAATATTTCTCATGGACAGGGAACAGGTCTAGACACGAGAGAACACACACTAGAGAGAAACCTTATCAGTGTAAATATTGTGACAAACACTTCTTACAGACAAGTTCCAGGAAGCTACATGAGAGGACACATGCTAAAGAGAAACCTTATCAGTGTAGTTATTATTATAAACGTTTCTCTCATTCAGGTCAGGGTAACAGAATAGGGTAACATGGGGGAATATGGACCCCTTGGGTAATATGGACCCCTTCGTACAAATTTGTCTTCGGGAAAGGTGTAATAGCCCCCTCATTGGATTTTCTGCTTCCAAAATGGTGCTGTTGGGTCTAATATCATGCACACACACAGCACATGCCCTTCTGCCCTGTCATTGGTGAGAAAATCAACAAATTTGACACAGGGAAAGTTATTTTTGCAGTAATTTTTCCTTCGTTATAAGACTGAAAGTGTAGATATTGTCCCAGTAAACATCATTGATGGTATGGTATCTCTACCGTGCCTTATTAGGTGTGTAAAGTGGGTTGTCCTGTAATATTGGAAAGTGTTAGTTATGGCCTAGTGCTGGTCAAGGGCCTGATCTACATGATTTAACATGACAATGCTAGTTGGGGTGATATGGACCCTCTGCAAATAAACATGCAATCATAACAATGTAGGCCAGACCTACAAGCTCATCTGTGTGCAGCTCAGCTCAGGCAGTGTCCAGTATTGCGATGACATTCTGTTGTGTTCTTGAATTGTACGGGAGATACTGTATAGCCTTGTAGTAAATGGTGATGTGTTTTGGGATTTTGAAGGTCAATTTGAGCATAGGCCTAATTGTCAATTAATTAGCATGTTCTAAACAGGGTTCAACTGACTATTATCATATCTCCCGTGTGTAGATGTAATTGATTAAAACATGTTAGCAGTGTTGCTACTTATTAAAAGGCGCCTTAGAAATGCACCAATGTATGTAATAGTTGAGTTTATTTATTTATTTATTTATGTTTTACATTTATTTATTAAACTTATTGATTTAAATTTATTATTTAAATATATTAATGCTCAAGGCAAAGAACAGTTCATTTGTGAATCCTGTGCCATGGGGGAAGACTCTGACTCATCGAAGCAAAATAAAGTTTGTAAAATGCATGATGGCAAAGAACTTGCACCAAATTCGGGGAGGAAGTGTTGAACAAAATGACAACATTTCTGTAAGGTTGAAAGTAGAATGTTAATTCTCATTGAGTGCAAGAGGAAAATCATTTAAACTTGTTGAAAATGTTTTTTTGAAACTGTTAAAAAGTCAAGATCCCCAAAATTTAGTTATTGTATGATAAACTGGAACTAAATCACTTTAAAATTACACCTTAACTTTGAATTATAAAGGGGTCCATATTACCCAAACTCGTGGGGGAATATGGACCCTTTGACCTCGTGTCGTTAATTAATTTTTTTTATCAATAGCAAATTGAAATTTTGTTAATTTCAAGTATGGCAGTGTAGCCAATAAATGGTTCTACAAACCTGCAAAGTTAATTTTGAATTGAGTTTAAATTTCATAAGTTGGTATTAATTATTGTTTTATGCTCCCCCATATTCCCCCATGTTACCCTATGTCATAATTAAGAGAACACATACTAAAGAGAAACCCTTTCAATGTAATTATTGCGACAAATGTTTCTCTCATTCAGGTCACAGGATAAGTCATGAGAGAACACATACAAAAGAGAAACCATATCAATGTAAACATTGCGAGAAAAGTTTCTCACAGGCAGGTCACAGAAACATTCACGAAAACATCATACGAAAGATAAACAGGTATAACAATGCTATACAGTGCCCTCAGTAGTGTTATTGACATATTATACGTGTATATGTCCCGTTTCACAGTAATTGCCAACTTTTTGTCAACCTGGGGGTCATTATATATTTTTCAAACTAAGTAACAAACTATGTCATCTGTTTACAAATGTGCATACGAGTACCAATTTTAAGAAAAATGCACACCTAAATCTTTCCTCGTTTGATCAAGAAGTATGAAAATGAGCCATTTTTGTAAAAAATGCAAATAGTTTTCTTTGAAATTTATCTTTACGTGCCAAAAGAAATAAGACTTGTTCTCATTAGAAATGTCAAACATGTACCTTTGATTTTGACTCAAATTTTGCCAATTTTATGACACTTGTTGCTGTCCAAAATGGCCAAAAACAGATTTTGTAAAAATGCAAATAGTTTCTTTGAAATTTATCTCTAAGTGCCAAAAGAAATAAGACTTGTTCTCAACATAAATGTCACAACCATGTACCTTTGACTTTGACTCAAATTTTGCAAATTTTGCAATGGCCAAAAACAGGTTTTTGACATAAAAAAGTTTTGTTTATAAGAAATCAAAACAGTGACAAAGCAGAGTAATTTTTCATTGATTTATTAGTTGTAGTCTGTACAATATTTGTGCCAAATGCCAGCAAATTTCCGGCATTTAGTTAACAGATAATAAGCTTTATGTCCTAAGTGTTGGACGTGACATGTGAATGGAATTTTGCCTTTAAAAAGTATCTTTTTGACATTTATTTAAAACTAAATAATTTTAAGGTTTTGAAATGATGCACCACTACAAACTTTCCATATTGAATGCTTTGTTTCATATCTATGCTCTTCCAATATTTCAAAACTGATAAGTTTTTTGATGATTGGTTGATAGAGTCTTGTGTTGGACGTGACAAAGTGCAAATGTGAATGGGGCAAATTTTTGAAATTTTACAAAAACTGATCATACCTTCAAGTAAGTTTGTAGTTCACAAATCCATGCAACAAAACATACTATAAATTCAAAGTTGCAGACCTCTTCTTTTTCAAGATATGCTACACACATGTGTCGGACGTGACAAAATGTGTCGGACGTGACTGGTGTGAACGGAAAAAGTTTTTTCTTAGATCTAAGCAATTTTACAATGGTTGTCAAAACTTTAGGTTATGTTGAGTCTGCCCATGTTACTTTAGTTCTCTTAGACTACACTTTACACTTTATTGTGAAAATAAAGTGTAGCAGAGTGCTCAAAAATTATACGGAACAATCAAATTTAAGTGTTGGACGTGACATTTTCCGTTCACATTGAATGTGTTCAAATACACTGACACTCCAATGGTGGATATCTGTGGCATTTTATGGTATCATTTGCAAAGACAATATTTCATGATAATGCCCACACAAAATTATATAGAATAATTCAGATATGGTTAATCATTTTGTTAATTGTCTGGTTGTAATTTCCCGTTCACAATTTTGTCACATCCAACACATTTTGCAGAAGCCCTGTTGTCTTTATAAAGTGAGTTATATGTTTGTGTTACTCACTCTCCAAATGGATTATCTCTCTACTATTAAATTGTGAGTTATGTACAGCGTGCACTAGTGGAGTATCTGCAACCCCTCCTCTATTAATCCTCTAGTGGAGTAATTGCGCACGATGTGCACGGATACTCCATAAGTGGACTTTCGGCGCACGGTTCGCTAGAACCATCTTTCTCTATATAGGTCGGAAGATCTTTTCTGCGCACGGGTCGCAGTAAATCCACTAGTGGACCTTCGGCGCACGGTTCGCTAGAATCATCTTTCTCTATATAGGACGGAGGATTTTTTACCACTAGTGGACTTTCGGCGCACGGTGCGCTAGAATCACCTTTCTCTATATAGTACGGTGGATTTTTTCAGCGCACGGACGCGGTAAATCCACTAGTGGACTTTCGGCGCACGGTTCGCTAGAATCATCTTTCTCTATACGACGGATGATTTTTTCCACTAGTTGACCTTCGGCGCACGGTGCGCTAGAATCATCTTTCTCTATATGTGTACCGCCGCGGCAAAAGGGTCCAGTTGTCGACTCCTACATGTTGCTCATTGTAGCATATCTGATGTATACAAATACCATACATTAGATATGCTACATGGAGCAACATGTACGAGCCGACAACTGGACCCTTTTGCCGCGGCGGTACACATATAGTAAGGTTTTTTTTCTGCGCACGGGTCGTGGTAAATCCACTAATTTTCAATTTCCCGCGATCAATTTAAACTTAGCTATCAACTTGTTCTTAATATTCATTGGAAAGTGGTTCCTTTTGATCCTGACGATAAACCGACACCGCTATTATCTGATCGATTCTTGCTGCTGTCACCCCAACTCTTGGTATTGCAAAGATAAAATTATCCTTGTTGATTCTAAAAGAGGTACACATTGATGTCAGTCATTGGATTATTAAATACTAATCGAACTTTGCTACTAGCCTGTCACTCATTCGATTGCAGCGAGATCCCTGGAGATATCAGTCATCGGATTATAAGAACGCCTATTGATCTCTAGGCATGTGACTCATTGTATTAGCCAAATCCCAAACGGATACTGCAAGTGTAAATCCCAAACGGATTCTGCAAGTGTGGAAACGCACATGTTACAGTTGGTGGATGATTCTAGCGCACCGTGCACCAAATCTCCTCTAGTGGAGTTACCGTGTCTGTGCGCTGAAAGAATCAACAGTCGTATATAATACAGAAAGATGATTTTAAAGCACCTTGCACCGAAAATCCTCTAGTGGATTTACCGCGTCCGTGCGCCGAAAAAATCCACCGTACTATAGAGGGTTTGCACGTGACGTCATCGTACTCACAACACCATTTTCATGTGGACCGGCAAACAAAAAGTCCCGTCACATTACAATCTTTTGGTAGTATTACGACACCAAATCACAACTAATGATGACAAGAATATACAGGACATTTATTTAGTTAAATTTTCATGTCATGATTTGAAGTTAATCTCGAGTTACAGCCGATTTTATGTCTTGTTTACATCACAAACTACTCCGCGCTCCACCAAGATGGCGTCGAAACGGTCTGCGTGTGTGGTGCGTATCGCGTCGTGCAAACCTCTATATAGAAAAAGGTGATGCTAGTGCACCGTGCGCCGAAAGTCCACTACAGTGTGTCCCAGAATGAAGTTATCAAGATTTCAATGCCACATAATTCAAAAACTAAATCATGCTAGTCAATGAAAGTTGGTGTGAATCATGCTTGATGTCTTCACTTGCTGTGGTGCAAAACTGAGGAAAATATATTCTCTAATTTTCTAGAAATGAACGTTTTAGGCTCCAGAGGAATTTGGACACTTTTCCCAGTTTGGACAGGTCGTTAAAATCAAGCGGTAATTCGCAGCGGAAGTGTGCGAGCAAGGATGTAATCTTTACCAACATTTCAGATTTTTTTCACATGTTACTTCTCCTTGATGATGCCTTGGAGTCTTAGTAAAGGTTTAGCTGAATGTTAACTCGGCTGCTACCTTGGCGTCCAAACGCTTCTTTTTTGCAGTTCCTTCTGTCATCTAATACCATAAACTAAATATTTTGTGACATTTTTAAGATGGGCTACTCGTGCGATGAGGATATCTGGCTAATGAAATGTTAAATAAATCTTTCCATTGTTTCAATGATACCTACACTTTCCAGGTATCATGGTATTTGTCAATATTGATACTCTTTTCTCCATTGACAAAAGAGGTGTTATGTTTGCTTCGAATTACCATATTCTTACAACCACTGCTACCAGCCCTTTTGTATTCTTTCAAATGGCCAGCTAAATTATTTTCCTGACTGATTACTTAATAAAATATATTAAATGATTTTTATCATACGAAAAGGAACCAGATTTAGGTTAAAATAATCTTGAAAACAAAGACGCTTATAATTGAACAAATATTATCATGATTATGTCTGTAATAATGGCGTTATTTGTTACGTAGTTATGCTGCAAATTGCTGTGGACATTTTTCAAGTTACCCAAACTGGGAAAAGTGTCCAAACCCCTGTGGAGCTTCAAACGCTCACTTCTAGCAAACTTAAGCATGGATTTTCTTCATTTTTGCACCACAGCAAGTCAAGACATCGAACATGATTGTCACTAAGTTTCATCGTCTGGAATAATTTGGTTTTTGAATTGTGAGGCGTTGAAATTTTGATAACTTCATTCTGGGACACACTGTATAGTGGATTTGCCGCGTCCGTGCGCTTAAAATTCAGCCGTCCTATAACGTGGTTGAGTATATACCTTGTTTGTTTATGAAGAATTTTAAACAAAGTTCTGAGACAATGTTTTTTTTATTGCTAACTGCATGCTTTTAGCATTTCAAAATTCTTGAATTTCGTGTTATTATCGCCATTCCATTTGTCAATTGTACCTATAATTGTAACAAAAATCCACCGTACTCATATTGCAGTTATCAGCAACATTTTCTATACAATGTACACACATATTGATGTATGACCCGAGATCCTTATGCTTGGTTTCAATTGATAGATAAAGGACATCTCTCTTCTACAAAATGGACCAAAATATAAGTGATGACTCAACCCGAAAAGGGGACTTTGTGACAGAACACTTTTTGAGAAAGTGATGAAAATAGGCAGCAAAAAATAAGGTAAATAATAAGAATTTCCAACAGATTTTCTGTTGTAAAATTTGATCGCTTGATCAATTTCAACAAAATTAGGTGTCATTTTAAAACTTAGAAAATGATGTAACAGAAAAAATGATAAAATTAAAATTGATGTCATCTTCAAAGTACCACTTTTCGGGGTGAGCCATCACATATGGTCAAGGCAAAGTCTTCAAAGTCACACGCAGGCCCGTAGCCAGGGTTTTTTTTTTAAAGGGGGAAGAAGTGGACCTTTTGGAGGAAAAATTTTCTGACAAAGCAAAAAAATGAAATTAGACATGATTCCATCACTGTAGTGGCGTGGACCCTGCCGCATTCTTTTTATGACTCGTGTGACCTCGTATGCGACCCTTAATTGATCAAATGCACGAGCCACGAAATAATTTAACATTATTCTGAGTAAAAATATAAGTAATGGGTAAGTATGTCCCCATTGACTTTACATACAAAATGGCCTGAATATTAAACGCCATTTTCTCGACTTAAAAGCGACTGGTTACCTTATGCTTGGTCTCAATTGAAAGATAATGGACATCTCTCTTCTACAAAATGGACAACACTATATGGTCAATACAAAGTTTTCAAAGTCACGCGTGATTTCGAGTGTACCCATGCCCATTGGGAAAATAGTGCAACTTAAAAAATGGTACAAATGTACAAATAAAGAATTTCATCATGAATGGTTTGATAACAGTCCAATTAGCAGGAATAACATCAACAAATTTTGAGAAAAAATAATATTTTCAATACTAAGTTTAGGCAATAACAGTCGCATTCTGCCTGCCAACAGGCATTAACAACATAAGCTAACATAGCAGACGACGCTACAAAACTAAAAGCTAATACATAATATTTTCATAATATTGAGTAATATAGTGGAAGTCATTTTAATCAAAATTTCTTGATTTAAAATATATTAGATAAAGATG
>JXSR01S038668.1:28796-42619 GCA_000969725.1 Ophiothrix spiculata
TAATGGTCTGTAGACAATTAGTTAAAAGTGGGAGAGCCTATGTAAAGATGACTAAAGTATCTCATAATGAAATTTTGTTCCTGGCGCCATTTCTTCTGGGTAAAGTTTAGAACTTTTTGATACCCCCTCTTATATAAACCAACCAATAACATATATTTTTATACAAACTTAATAAAAAGAACCATTCAACAACTTGAAAATCAGAACATGCTCCTTGAGAAACCTCAAGTTTCTTTCAAGTGATTTATGAGCTCAAGAACACTCAACATTATTAGGCTGGAGCATTAGATCACGTTATATACTGTCAATGCTCTGTGCAATAAAAGTAAATCAAAAGCCCACCAGGGGATTAATAACATGGACCATTTACTATCCCATTTAATAAGGTTCTTTACAGCAAAGGTGGAAATACATCCTTTGTGACTTTATATAGAAAACTACTTAATTTTAGTCCTTTTTAAAAAATGAGGAATCAAAGTTAAAACTGTTTGCCATTCCTTAGAGGTTTAAGTTTTACTCATTGGCCTATGAAGTGGATTAAGGCTGGTGCCAATCCTGAATTTTAAGAAAGATTTTTATCAATATTTTTGAAGTGTTATGTCAAAAATTCCATTCTTTTTTTTCAAAAAACACTTGAGGTTTTAAAGTTTAAATTTTAGATCTACTTTGGGCAAAAAATCAAAAAGAAAGATAACTACATATTTAAGAAAGCCCATCCTAAACATTCATTCTCAGATTCTGAAAAGTGAAGTAGTTCAACTTTTCAGTAAAAGCTTTCATTAAAAAAGGCAGAAACAACCAATTTAGAGGAGAGATACAAGACTTACCATATTTTTATCACAGCATGTGGATCAAAAGAGGGTATTCAAATTTTTGCTGATGATGAATTACATCTTGTCATAATGCGCAATTATTGAAAACATGCCCTCGTCTTTCCATTCAGTTTTGCGTACTGATTGCATAAAGTAGTATTTGCGCAGTCTGCCTCTATGTATAACCGAATCACCAAACTCAGGAGGTTTTATTTTTTTGCCTGGACTTAAGTAGACCTGAATATCATAATTTGAGCTCCATGGTTGATGAAGCATTACACTTAGGGTTTTTGGTGTAGGCAGTCTTGTCGCTCCACTATTATATCTATGACACAAGCAATTTTTTTTCTTCATTTTTGTGTTTTTGTCAAAAACTGACACCATCCTGTTTTCAGCAAGATAATCTGATTCTTGAAATGCATAATTTAGTGCCGTTGTCAAGACCATTTTTTCATGTCGACATAACCCATAATGCTCTTTTTGCTCTGTGGCCATTGCATTGTGGAATTGGAGGATGGTATGCTTTTTCAATTTAGTTTATATTCTATTTAAGTAATTTGGAGTCTGTGACTCGACAGGCTTAATGCTTATTTCCCAGTCCTCCTCCACAATGTCTTAATAACAGTTTACTGTACTATTTTTTGATATGTTAGTTACTATAATGTGCATGTGTGGAAGAAATAAATTATGTATGTATGTAATGCAGTATCGCCATAGCATTTTTTTTTAGGCTTTCACCTGCATAATTTAAGTCCTAACTGGACATGAAAACTTGGGGACTGCTGGGTAAATATCGCCCAGCACACATTTAATAAAAAGCTTGAGTTTTTATTATTGATCATAAGATGGAAAAATAAGTAATTTTGCAATATTTTATTTGACATCTTGCTTGTTATTTCCTTCACTGTCAGTCCTTTCTGACTTTTCTTGATGCTTGTTTACATATGGTTTCTGTCGCGATGTGACTCAGTTCTGTCAACATGTCGCGATATGCTCTCTGTCGACATAACCGTCGACATAAACCCTGTCGATGACGGCCTTAATGATTTTACATCATTTTAATCATCAGTTATGTAGTTAGTGAGCAAAAACATTTCCTAAAATGATGGCCTGACATTAGCCTTATATTAAATTGCTTAACTTTGGGAAAAACATACCTTGCCAGCATCGTAAAAGCCGTCGCCGATAATGTCACTTGGTCCCAAGAAGCCCATTTGACTGTACTTGGCTGGTAAGGTATTGTCAAGTAATCTATTTAATGCGGCATCACTGAAACTGTTTTGCCGGGTACTTGATTGCTGTATCTCTCTCAAGATGTCAAGTCCACTACAGGAAGATTAGAATAAGTTTGGTAAAGTTACAATGATGAGTGTAATATAAAGATCTAGTATCTCTCTCAAGATGTTGAGACCACTAAGGAAGATAAAAAAAATAAGTTTGATGAAGTTACAATAATAAGTGTAATATAAAGATCTTGTAATGCTGACCTGCAATTACCCAAAACTTGTCATAGTTTGATCTTGATGATGGTTTATTGCAATATGAATTAAATGGAAAGTTAATTTTGGAAATGTGCTCTTTGATTGGTTAAATCTTGGATGACATGATGCAATAATGTTTACAACTAAATTTATCATAATAAATTTGAGGAGAATTGTAGATTTGTTTTGAACATGGAAGCAGTTACTTGAAATCAGCATTTACCCTTGTCTAACCATGGGGCTTGCAACCCCCAAGAGTTTTTCCCCACTGTATAAAAATGCAAAAGTAACTGGCCCTATTCATCTGGGTAATCTCTTTTACATCCTTCATGATGGTTTTTTTGATGAAAAAATTGGGGGTACCCACTTAAGGCGGGGGTAGGGTCAGTGGCGTGCCCAGGATTTTCTGAGTGGTGGACACAAGCCTCAGTTTCCCCCGAATGACATTAGACTTAAACTAAAAAAGTACACCCAAAGTTTTTCGACGTAGCTTTTGAAAACTGACAAGCGAAAAAAAAAAAAAAACTTATTTGTCTTCTTTTTTCTTTTGATTTTTTCACGCCCTTCCTTTGTAATTTTTTTTGTTGTTGTCAAGATCACCGAATGGGCCCTTTTCTGCATAATTCAATGCACCCTCTCCCATTTACACAATGTATCCAATAACTAATCCCATTTTTAATCCAAGTTGTGCATTTGGGTCTACTTTCAATTTTGATGAAGTAGCATGCAGGAACCCCATCATTTCAGAAACAGAGTGCCCCTACCATACCCGAAGATATATACATGCATGACCCTCACAACACACTTACCCTAGTTTACAGAGCTCCGTAGCAATCACTGTATCATTTGCACAGACAAATGTGGCCCACGATGCTGCTCTTCGCACATCGTCATTTCCTGATTGCAGCAACTTGAGGAGGGGTGAGAGTCCTCCTAACCCACGCAACTGAAAAGGAAGAAAAATAACACAGACTATAAGGTAAATTCTTTTACTCACGTTTTTTTGTACTTGTCAAATCCCATACACGTGTATAGAATTCACAAATGAGGAGTTTTTAACTGTACTTTAGGACACCATGAGCAACAAATAAACATTTTAAAAATCATCCGATAGATGTCCATAGAAAATGAAACTTTTTTGACTTCAAGCATAAATCAGCTTTTTGATTCAACTAAATAAGCAGGTTTACATTTATTACTTGGTATGTGAGAAGTATTTCACAAATAGAAATTGAAAAGTTTTTCCATTCGTGCATGAATGAGTACTTGTTTTAATTCAAAAATGTCACCAAAAAGTTACACCAAAATGTCACAAACATTACCAAACAAAAATAATGCATACAAATCAATCATGAGGATAGAAATTCCTACCATTAAATGAATTATTTATAAACATATTATCCATCATCTGTGTAAAGCGCTATACAAAATTCTTATGTCACAGAATTTTTACTTTGGAGTCCTTTAGAGAACACCTCAACACGTCAGAAAATTTATTAATTTGAAGTCAGTAAGAGCAAACAATTATTTCTGTGCAATGTCACAAATGTAACTGAACGTTACATGAACTTTATTCAGGATTTTGGCAAAATATTTTTATTTTCAAACACCTACATGTCTTGATTCCTTCAAAGGGGCCCAACAAATTTATGGATAGAATGTTCGTTCTGGGTTATGAAGCCATTTAAAAGTGAAATTTTTCCGTTTTTGGTCACAAACGTTATATTATCCATCATCTGTGTAAAGCGCAATACAAAATTCTTACGTCACAGAATTTTTACTTTGGAGTCCTTTAGAGAACACCTCAACACGTCAGAGAATTTTTAATTTGAAGTCAGTAAGAGCAAACAGCTATTTCTGTGCAATGTCACAAATGTTACTGAACGTTACATGAACTTTATTCAGGATTTTGGCAAAATAATTAATTTTCAAACATCTACATGTCTTGATCCCACCAGTGAGCAACAGTATCAACAACAAATTTATGGATAGAATGTTCATGCTGGGTTATGAAGCCATTTAAAAGTGTGATTTTTCTGTTTTTGGTCACAAACGTTACTTGGAATCACCCAAAACATTGACGTTTGTAACCATACCTTATATTTTTTTATCCTACCTTGCCCAATATTTCAAAAATTAACGCAATGTCAGCTCAGTTTGCCCATGAAACTCAATTATACACTGCCGCTCTAATGTATTTCCGCACAAAACCTTTATTCAGCCGTATCTCAAAAGGCGTTTATCCAATTTTCCTCATTTTTTGACAGAGTTTATATTGTACAGTTATCGAAGTAACTATTCCGGAATTGCATTCATTGCATTTGACAATATGGCATGTAATGCATATAACTAACTTTCGTCTGATCATGAAAAATGGAGTATATATACATTTCTGCGCATTTGTTTTAAAACTTACAACCTGAAAATATTCTATCCTGTTACAAGGTAATAATGAGTTTATGAAAAATTGATTAGTTGCATAGTAATGAGATTTGTACTTTTGAAAAATTTGTAAATGGTCCATGAAATCAGCCATTTTTAAACATCGATTTATTCATATTGAATAGATAAGTTACCTATACTAGTATGAATATTTGATGATTCTAGGTTGTTTAATATAAAAAAACGAGGTTTTTGAACGTTTTTAATTGTGCGGAAATACTTTAGAGCACGAGTGAAGTGCTATATTTAAAGCCCTATTCACAGGTTAACCACAGAAAAAAATGCTACATAGGGTCGCACAATCGTAAATAGTTGCATGTTGTGATATGCTATTGGCAAATTTGCCAGGTTTTAAGGTGCAATAGGCCTTAATATAATGTTTATGTACCATTAATACAGGACTCTTTTTTTGTTTTTGTTTTATGCTATAATTTAGCTAGAAAATATTCTTGAATGTGTAGAAAAATTTATCACCACAGGATATTCTATAATACTTGATCGAACTGCGCTATTTTATGACAGGCCGTCAAACGCAATACATAATAACGGCTGATTTATGTGACCCCATCTTTACATGTAAAAGAATAGGAGCGGTAATTAGGATAGTGCACCCCTAGGGACATCAATAATATACCCATCGTAAGCTTATTAGTTTACATGTCACTATAACACTGTTTGAGGAAACGACATGATCTACATCCTATTCGATTAAATTGCATGGGATAACTGGGGCATGTGTTTTTGAAGAGAGAGTCAGACATGATGTCTAATGAAGTAGGATTTGATATATGGTGAAAAGCAACTACCATGTAATAAACAAGGGTTTGGTTTTGCTGTAACAGAGCAATAAATGGGTCAGTTAAACATAAGTCATGCAATGAGGGGCCCGGGGGGGGGGGGGGGCACTCAAATATGAAAGTGACGTACCTGCTCCTAACGGCCGGCTTTCGAAATGTAGGGGCAATAGGTGAGAAATACATTGAAAAATAGGGGTCATTCGGTGTAGAAGGTAAAACAACTGGGTCATTCCGAGTGATTTGTTGGCAAGAGCGAAAAACCAGGGTCATTCGGTGTCAGTTTTTGAATAAAATAAGCTTATTTTTGACATTTAAAAAATTGCTGATCTTTTGTAAATCTGTAAAATTTTCGAAAAATCTACAAATTGAGCGGAAAAAAGGAGTCATTCGGTGTAGGTTCTCGAAAAATCAGGGCAATGGATGAGAGGCACCATAAATTAGAGAATTATAAGGTTTACTTTCAAAATAATAGGGGGTCATTGGGTGACAGCTCAGTACAAAGGGGGAGAGCATTTAGTGAGAGCGGAGCAAAAAAGGGGTCTATCGACAGGAGCATGATGCGTGCCATATGCTCCCCCCCCCCCGGGTGAGGGGCTCTCCACACAGGAAGCATCAATCTGAGCTAATCTATATTAATGTACATTTCTGAAGTGCAGATTGTGTTTACACGGTCGCGCATCAGTTTGACCCCATCTTTACATGTAAAAGAATAGGAGCGGTAATTAGGATAGTGCACCCCTAGGGACATCAATAATATACCCATCACAAGCTTATTAGATTTACATGTCACTATAACACTGGTTGGTTTTAATTAAGAGGAAACGACATGATTTACATCCTATTCGATTAAATTGCATGGGATAACTGGGGCGTGTGTTTTTGAAGAGAGACAGACATGATGTCTAATGAAGTAGGATTTGATATATGGTGAAAAGCAGCTACGATGTAATAAACAAGGGTTTGGGTTGTTTTTAACAGAGCATAACCTGGAATAAATGGGTCAGTTAAACATAAGTCATGCAATGAGGGGCTCTCTACACAGGAAGCATCAATCTGAGCTGATCTACATTAATGTACATTTCTGAAGTGCAGATTGTGTTTACATGGTCGCGCATTAGTTTGACGTCAGTGGCGTGTGTTGACATGCTAGGTCTACCTGCGAGTGAAAATAAAGCAACTACACACGCAGTCAATATGCAGTTTAATCTAGATGCATCTGAGACTATAATACCTCAAGGTATTATAGTCTCAGAGATGCATAGTAGATTTTGATCGAGTGTATTTGTCTTGAACAAGATGGTAAAAAAAGTGGCCTGTTGAAGAGACTGCTAAAAGAGTTCTTCGTTCATAACACGCAACAATCAAACCCACTGATAATTAACATTTGCTGACAGTTGATTTACAAGCAAGTGCACATAGATGGAAATCATGCAAAATAAAATATCATCACATATTAGTCTTTGCAACAGATCTAATGCTTGTCCACAGCAAATGCACTAATATTACAGGGTGTCCAAAAATTAACTGCACATTTCTCAATGCTTATAACTTTAAAATCAGGATTCGCATGGCAACTATTAATAGACATATGTATTGATAGAGGAGACTTGTAGAATTATTTTGGTACCAAACATGATGCAATTACCATTTTTGAAAATCAATTTCAACGTAAATTACGTCAAACGTAAAAGAGTGCACTTTCATACTGAGAAGAAAAATAACCGTGCGACTCACATGTAGGGGAAGGATCAATGTTTGAAGACAGGAGAATCATTCATGAATATTTAAATGACATATTCAGCGAAACAGCTTTTAC
The DNA here is from genome assembly GCA_000969725.1 of Ophiothrix spiculata. Classification (NCBI taxonomy): domain Eukaryota; kingdom Metazoa; phylum Echinodermata; class Ophiuroidea; order Amphilepidida; family Ophiotrichidae; genus Ophiothrix; species Ophiothrix spiculata. The sequence continues at coordinate 36,145 of JXSR01S038668.1, forward strand.
AATGTTAAAACAAAGATGTTTGATTGTGGTTTTGTCTTAATAATTACATAATGTTCATTAAAATGTTTTTAATTTGTCAAAGCATAACTCTAGCATTATGCTTATCTTTAAATAGTGCACAACAGCATTACCTCTTAACAAACATTCAAAAGTTACACTCACATGGACATATTAAATTACCTCCTTCTTATCAAGATTAAGCTACCTGGTATTTTAGAATATGTTCTAGATGGACTCCTTGCAGATATCAACATTCTTTGACTCAGGTCAGGAATAGTGAAAAGCAGGGAATAAAATTATTATTTTTTCCTCAGGAGCAAATTTTTGAAGCTCAAAGTTTCCTCAATCAGCTTGTATTTATTTTTTCTCATGAAGGCACAATTTCCTCAATTTCTTCTGTTGCTTCCTACGAGCGATGATCCCCGCTCCCGCACAATTTGCTGCCCTGGTCCAGAGTGTTGAGATTTACTGTCCTTCAGATAAATGTAAATGGGCAGACTTAAATCATGAGAGTGAAAGGGCCAGGGTTTTTTACTTGAGCGAAATGATTCTTCATGAAAAAGTTAATTGATAAAGTCATTCTAATCTGTTTAGCTGTATGAGGCATCTTGTCGTCATAGTGAAAAGATCGACAGAAGAGTGTCAACGCTGGATGGTACAGTGGCTCAACCAGACCTTCTTGCTATCCAAGAAGGTTACTGATTGCATAATGTTTGATACCAAAATTATTCTAGAAGTCTCCTCTATCAATACTTATGTCTAGGGTTGGAATACAAATCTTGGTTTTAACGTTATTAACTTTTAAAGATGTGCAGTCAATTTTTGGACACCTTGTATAAACATTAACTGATTGCCAGTGTAATGGTAGAAATACCATGACTCAGTGAAGCAGTGTATTGTTCCATTTCACAAGAAGGTATGACAAGTGAAAGGAAAGAATGCGTATTTCACTGAGTAATGAGATTTCTACCATCATACAAATTTTAAGGTAGGAATTCTGATCTGGTGAAAAAGTTAACATATACCTTTTTCATATTGGAATGAAGGGTCATCAACTTCAGTGAAGTTTGATTGATGGATATCTTTAAGCAAAGTTGATGCTACAGGCAAAACTTTGTCTGAGATTGGCCGATAGAAAACTATATGATATTTATTTTTGTTAACAACATTTTACAATAATTTAACACAATTCTGATCATATCTCTTCAACAAAAAATAAAATATTCATGCAAATCTTGTAAAAATAAAGTTGACTCCATGTTTTGGCGCACGTGTTTGGGTTCACAAGGAGGGGTGGTGGTAAAAACTATCAAATGGCAATAAACCAATGAAATAAATAGAATTTTGTGGTATTGTCATGTGAGTGCAAGAAAGTCGTATCTGCAATGGCTGCCCTAAAATATATTATTCTATGCCTTGTCACAAGAATGTGAAAAATCCCTGAAAATTTCCCTGTCTTTATGTCAGTGGTTTTTGTAATGAATCACTGACCCAAGACTGGAGATTATAAAGTGTGCAATCCAAATTTATGATAAATGGCAGCTATTGCAGATATGACTTTCTTGCTCTCACGTGACGGTATAATCTGTAATTTACTATACCCACCTGGTTTCTGGTATCGGCGTCACACACATAGGCTGCAAGGGCAAGTGCCGCTTTTGCTTGCACAGTTGTATTGCTGAAATGTAGAGAAAACAGAACTATATAAATGCATGAGGTAGGTCAGATGTACAGAGTTAACAAAATGTAGTGTCCCACAATTTGAAACTCTTCATCAAATTTAGTCAAAATTTGGAATTACAAGCCATGAAACAATGATTCATGTTTGGAACACAGGTATCATTGATGATGCAAACTAGATAAACTCAAAAAGTGAAAAAATATATATGGTAGCCGTGTTAATTTTTTGCTAGGACACCGCGAACATAGGACATGCTCAAAATTTCATTTTCTCCAACTTGCTACAAAATTTCTCTAGACACTAAAAATCTGCTCACAATTTTCACAATAATATCAAAATTAGGGTATTTTTGAACCAGTCTGACTACATTTGTACCACAGAAAATGATTATAAAAAAAATTTACCATAAAAAAAAAAAAAAGAGAGTGCAATAAAACATATGCTCCAGCATTGCCCTTTACTTGTAAAAAGCTATTATTTCGTGGTGTGTGTCCTAAATATATTTCGTGGTTATATTTGTATATATGTGTCCCGCCACGGCAAAATGATGCAGCTATCGGCTCCTACATGTTGCTCATTTTAGCATATATGACTAGCATATCTGATGTATCAGATATGCTACAATTAGCAACGTGTAGGAGCCAACAAATGCATCCTTTTGCCGCGACGGGACACATATACCTTGACTGTAGTGGTGGAATCAGTGCCCCAATGACACCTTTGCTCTGTATTTCAGTCCTAAGTATTTCATCTGTTGCAAGATTGGTAAGAACGACGGCGGCATTAGCCTGCGCTGTTTCACGTTGGCTGCTGAGTAAATGGATTAGTGGTTCGATGCCATTGTATTCACACACTTCTACACAGTTACTGGCCTGTGAACAAAAGAAAGCATTTAGTGAATTTTGCAACCCTCCTATTTTGGAAGGTCATAAAAAAATTATGTCCTGAGTAAAATGAAATTTCCTCAAGCCATTTAAAGCATTGCAGCCAGCTAACCAAAAAATGTCTACATCTCCAAAAAGACCTTTTGGACATACAATATATACACTTCTGACCAGTCTGATCCATATCCATTTGTTTTTTCAGTGATAAAAAATCCCTCATCACATTATAATTGAATGTGTCTTTCTGTAGCTTGAAATTTAACTGAACTCGAGGCTGGTACCCAATGCTCCGTTACCTCATTTTTGCACGGAATAAATTGTTTGCAAGATTTTGACGGAAACGAACCACTGAATTAATTTCGAGCTGGCGGAAGACAAATTCATTATAATTCACCCACTGACTACTAGTAAACTTTAGTTCTACATAGCCCACTGATCTCACCCCCGAAAAGAAGGCGGTAAGTGGGTTTCTAGATCACTGGACTTGGTAGTTATATCCCTCATATTGGTTTATGTCATCTGAAAAAAAGGGTTCAATCATTTAAACTATTCTTCTTATTATTATTGGTGGTTATTTTTCAAAAGCAAATTATGGCCCTTATGCCAAATTACATGCTAATTTACAATATAAAAATATCACAAATACACTTCACATCGACATATTGCACACAAAATATATATTATTTAAATATCAAAATACACATTAAGAGACAGAAAAAGGCTTTAAAAACCCAATGAAATTGCACAAAAAGTTCATCATACAGAACCAGTTGTATCAAGTGTGGGCATCAGAGATTTAACCCTTTGAACCCGACGAGCCGGTATACCGGCTTTCAGGTCGTGTCAGAAACTTGGATATGTCTGTCAACGGGCATGAGTAGTTTCAATATTCAATGCATCTTATTTATATCAGAAGACATCAATGAAGATTTGAACCCAAGGTTAATGGGTAATTTTGCTCTTATTTACTCGACAGAGGTGCAAAATTCCTCATATTTTTGTAAATTTGAACACAATTTTCAAGAAATTTGGCTTCGCCCATAGACTACAATGTAAATGTCGAGTATGTTGGTCGAGATAAATACTATTTGTTTGTGAATGCTGGTTATTGGAACAATTCAGACTACTGTAAAATGTAAAACTAAAGCAGGGATATCAAAATCAAAGTAAGTTTAGGGGTTATATTGTGTTTTTTAACTTTCAGGTTGGCCCGGGTCAGCGGTACAGATACACGTGGAATGGCCAGGGTTCAAAGGGTCAAAAGAAATCATTTGTTTAAAATTTTAATAAAATAAGGAATAGGACTATCTTCAAAGCGCTTTGTCCTAACCCGAATTTGAGAAATATCGGCACTATTACGAAGGGAGCGACCATGACTCTCAAGTCTGGAAGGAGGGAGAAGAGATTTTGTCTGCTCATTATTAGGGAGCTCTTCAGCAAACCTACGACAATGGTTCTCCCTCCTTTCAGACAAAGAGTCCAACTGGCAATTACCCAAAGCATCAACATAAGACTCATATGCATTGCCAAGAATGATGTGACATGCCCTTCTTTGGATAGATTCAATGTCACAGGATTGTTTGCAAGTAATACTTGTATGCCACACAACGTCAGCGTACTCGAGGATCGGTCTAACATAGCCAGTTCATCAGTGCTAAAGCAAAAGCGGTTTAGAGTCCTCAACTTAAACAACCTTTTGTTGGGTTTTTTTCAGCATATTGTCAACCTGCGTACTCCATTTAAGGTTGTTTTCAAGGTAGATACCCAGAACCTTTTTGAGGTTAAGAAATTGGGGTTCAAAAAAAGAAAAAAATCTTGACCTGTGCAGGCTCACTATCATGCGCATGTAAACTTTATTTCTATGAAACTCTACATCAAAAATAACATAAATTAAAGCAAACCAAAATACAAAGCAAAACAAGTTAAATGGAGGAGTAGACTAAAGGCCAATAAGACCTGTGAATTGTCTGCACCTGAAATATTTTACAAACAACAACCATGATAATGGGGAAAATATCAAGGTGATCTGACCATAACCATAACGAAACAATACAAAATTTGAATTTTTGACTTTTCTGAAGATTTTGATCAAAAATTTCCCAATATCTGGTAATTAAAGGGACTAGCCTAGATTCCACTTAAAATGAAAAACTTATGGAAATGCTTTAAATAAAGCTTAAAAGTGTAGTAAAATCCAAAAAAGTACAAAAATGTACACAGAAATGGCTCAAATTGACAGCGAATTGATTTGCAATATATCTATCTGTGATGGTGGTGTGACTATCCAGTGTTTTCTAAATCCTAAATTTGAACCTTAGTCTGGATTTACCAGATAAAAGATCAAATGAAGCTCTTGGAGATAAGTTAATTCATATCAAAAGAGAAACAATTTTATCAAAAATAATTTTGTTTACCCATCACATGTGTAGAAACAAGATCTTTTTTAAGATTTGAAACTAGAAACACTTTTTCAACCAAAATACAGCTGGTAAATAATTTCATTTTTTTCTTCTGCTACACAAATTCAGCGGAAACTACTGGTAGGATATGTTGGTATAATCATGTACTATCGATACATGTGAAAAAAATATATAGTCAGAAAATCAGCGGACAGGATCTAGGCGAGTCCCTTTAACTGATAATGTTATTTGCCGCTAACATATTAAGTGAAAATCATCCACAAATAAAATGTCAACATTTTGTCCAATGCCCCTTTAAATATAAATTGAGAAGAAAAATTATTTTGGCGACATCACCCGACAGAGCATGCCCATTGGGCTACAAAAAGAAGTTCATTTATTGTCATGCTTTACTTGCTTTCTCAGTCAACATCGCTGATGAGGTATATCATATATTGCAAATAGGCCTGATGGCTAATACACAGTGAAATTCTTATTATATATCTGGCAGATGGTATACAAATATTGAATGCCTGAGAGTGCAATAGTACAAAATATATCATGACGACAAATTTTGACTTTTCTATTTCATGTGGCGTAGCCGAGTGAAATGGATCAGTCCAAATTTGACCAAATCATAATATCATGATATCACACAGGTTTGTGTCATGCCGTGCAATAGTATACAAATATTGAATGCCTGAGAGTGCAATAGTACAATATATAGCATGAGGTCAAATTTGGACTTTCTATTTCACTTATTGCTACCCTGGTTTGCGTTAAAGTCAACTCGTTTACGCACAATTTACAGCATGTGATTGGTCTAATTCAAGTGCTTGTGAAATACCAACGATCACCTGTGTTACGCTGGAGTTAAACGTTGCTGTACGCAGGCAAACTAAATGAATAAAAACACTGTAGTGCCCCAAGACAAATTTTCAATGATTCCAGCTAGTGGGTGGACAGTCACTGAACCATTGTAGTACAACATGCATGCCAAAGGAATCTTGCTCTGTACTTCAATAACTGCCAAACTTTACTTGCTTGCTCAATCAACACTGATAGCAGTGTATATCATACAACTACAAACAGGCCTAATGGAATCCAAATATCCTGAAAACTAACGTAATTTCACTATATTTTGCTTAAAAAGTTAAGAAAATGTTCTGATTTATCCAGACAGACTCTAATCCTGGGGGGGTACTTAGTATAAAAGTGATTACGGGGATGTGCCGCAAACTTGGGTAGCAAAATCAGGCTGTCTGGTATTTCAATTGGTCCTTTTTCTTTGCAAAATGTGGTATTTTGATGGGTCTGTTTTCCAAAATTTTTTAAAATTTGCGCCAAAATGGCGCAAATTTTTGATTTTTTCTCTAAATTTCAAACAAAAATCAGAAAATTGTCTCCAAATTAGCGTTAATTGTCGGGGAAAATTTCATTTTTTGTATAAACTCGACTCAAAATTTTGGGAATTTGGTATATGGATGGGTCCCTTTTTCTTAAACATTGGC
>JXSR01S038668.1:64468-82426 GCA_000969725.1 Ophiothrix spiculata
TACCATTTTTAGCAGCCCTAGCCATAGCCTTTGCGGCATGCATCTGTACGTCCGGTAACGCTGACTCGGCAGCAAACGCCAAGAGTTTCTCCAACCCTCCAGTACTCTGTATCATTTCCATACCGTTTTTCGCAGCCCTAGCCATAGCCTTTGCGGCATGCATCTGTACGTCCGGTAACGCTGACTCGGTAGTAGTTCGTCATTTACAAATTGGAAATCAGAGGTGTTACAAAATGCTTGTACAAAATACCACTCCCCTGTATATATATTTTAGCAAGATTTTGTTTGTAAAAATACGAGTTACAAAGAAGTTTACCTAACCAACCCTCCCTGAAAGGTTGAGGTCGGTCGGTGGATAACAAAGAATCAGCTTTCCCCTTTATTTTTCTTGGGAGGGGAGGGGGAGAATTTGGCATGCTATCTTACCAAAATCTGCTATGCTGAGCCTGCACACTGCACTCTCTGCCATAGTGGCTAATGCCTGCGCTGCACCGGCTTGCACAGAGGCTGAATTTTCACCGTCCAATAATGCTATTAAAGTCTTCTCTCCTTCTTGTTCATGGAAGATCTTGCAGTTTTCACCTGTAAAAAATAGTTGAAATAATATATGATCGATTTACTCAGTAACTCCTAAGGCTAGTGCATTCATTCATTCATTCATTCATTCATAAAAAAGGGTAATTTCAGAAAGCCACAGCAGTTAAAACTGAATTGCAGCTAATTTATAGTAAGAACATCGATAATATCAACATTCATAAATACAATGAAAAACAAGGTCTACAGATCACCAGAAAGAAATAAAAGTTCATAAAATGCTTCGAATAGCGCATTTACAGTCCAAAAAAGAGGGCTGTTCTGTCGGTGGTCCAAGTGCTCAAAACCCTCATCACTGCTTGCAAGCTCTTCTGTCAGTGGTCCAAGAGCTCAAAACCCTCACCACTGCTGGCAGGCTGTTCTGTCAGTGGTCCAAGAGCTCAAAACCCTCACCACTGCTGGCAGGCTGTTCTGTCAGTGGTCCAAGAGCTCAAAACCCTCACCACTGCTGGCAGGCTGTTCTGTTGGTGGTCCAAGAGCTCAAAACCCTCATCACTGCAGGCAGGCTGTTCTGTCAGTGATCCAAGAGCTCAAAACCCTCACCACTGCTGGCAGGCTGTTCTGTCAGTGGTCCAAGAGCTCAAAAACCTCACCACTGCTGGCAGGCTGTTCTGTCAGTGGTCCAAGAGCTCAAAACCCTCATCACTGCTGGCAGGCTGTTCTGTCAGTGGTCCAAGAGCTTAAAACCCTCACCACTGCTGGCAGGCTGTTCTGTCAGTGGTCCAAGAGCTCAAAAACCCTCATCACTGCTGGCAGGCTGTTCTGTCAGTGGTCCAAGAGCTTAAAACCCTCACCACTGCTGGCAGGCTGTTCTGTCAGTGTCCTAAGAGCTCAAAACCAACACCACTGCTGGCAAATTTGATGCCCATGGCCATTGGCCACCCTTGTGTAGTGATCTTGGTTGTTGATCCATATCCAATTTTGACAGACTTTCTTGGAGTATCCCTATAATTGTTATACACTTCTATTTATGGAGTCCTATCCATAGCCTTATGCATCAGGCAAAGTTAAATTTCAGCAGTAACACCAACAATTATTTGAATGCTTAGCATAATTTCCAATCTACATACCATTTTTAGCAGCCCTAGCCATAGCCTTTGCGGCATGCATCTGTACGTCCGGTAACGCCGATTCAGCAGCAAACGCCAAGAGTTTCTCCAATCCTCCAGTACTCTGTATCATTTCCATTCTACCTACCGTTTTTCGCAGCCCTAGCCATAGCCTTTGCTGCATGCATCTGTACGTCTGGTAACGCTGACTCGGCAGCAAACGCCAAGAGTTTCTCCAACCCTCCAGTACTCTGTATCATTTCCAATCTACCTACCATTTTTAGCAGCCCTAGCCATAGCCTTTGCGGCATGCATCTGTACATCCGGTAATGCTGACTCGGCAGCAAACGCCAAGAGTTTCTCCAATCCTCCAGTACTCTGTATCATTTCCAATCCGTTTTTTGCAGCCCTAGCCATAGCCTTTGCTGCATGCATCTGAACATCCGGTAACGCTGACTCATCAGAAAACGCCAAGAGTTTCTCCAACCCTCCAGTACTCTGTATCATCTCCAATCTACATACCATTTTTCGCAGCCCTAGCCATAGCCTTTGCGGCATGCATCTGTACGTCCGGTATCGCTGACTCGGCAGCAAACGCTAAGAGTTTCTCCAACCCTCCAGTACTCTGAATCATTTCCAATCTACATACCGTTTTTCGCAGCCCTAGCCATAGCCTTTGCGGCATGCATCTGAACATCCGGTATCGCTGACTCGGCAGCAAACGCCAAGAGTTTCTCCAACCCTCCAGTACTCTGAATCATTTCCAATCTACATACCGTTTTTCGCAGCCCTAGCCATAGCCTTTGGGGCATGCATCTGAACATCCGGTATCGCTGACTCGGCAGCAAACGCCAAGAGTTTCTCCAACCCTCCAGTACTCTGTATCATTTCCAATCTACCTACCATTTTTAGCAGCCCTAGCCATAGCCTTTGCAGCATGCATCTGTACATCTGGTATCGCTGACTCGGCAGCAAACGCCAAGAGTTTCTCCAACCCTCCAGTACACTGTATCATTTCAAATCTACATACCATTTTTTGCAGCCCTAGCCATAGCCTTTGCAGCATGCATCTGTACATCCGGTATCGCTGACTCAGCAGCAAACGCCAAGAGTTTCTCCAACCCTCCGGTACTCTGAATCATCTCCATACTCTCCACATCTTCTAGACAGTTTGACATGACAAGTAATGCATGGACGTGAAGTTCTTCATATTCCTAAACATGAAAACAAAAAAGATATTAGTGTTAGTTTTTGAATAAAATTGCTTGTGCCTTACTCTTACTTGATTTAATTATTTTCAACTCATCAACTGCGACAAGATTTTCAGATCTTAGAGAGGAGGAACGGAAGTGACAGAAGCTATGCTTATTGTTGTTGGATTTAATTTGTGAATGCGTATCTTTAGCAAATATGCAGTGGTCCCTGGCGCATTCATGAATTAAATTTAACAACTATAGGTATATTTTGCATTTTGGACATTGATGTGATTGTTTGACATTGGCCATGTGATTCTTTAATATTTATTGCCATATTATCTCACATATCCTCAATGCCATACTTGCCATAAATTTCAAAACACTCAATTTACCACCTTAGTACCTATTTTAGTGTTTCCATCAGGCACTGATTTGGTGCCTGCGTGCATTTAATAGTATATAAGGCCCGAGGCCCTTTACATATGAAAATAAACAAAAAGATTTACATGAGGAGCATATGAATATCGATTAAACTATAATTACGAACATACAAATCTCATTTTTACAGTAACGGTAAAACAAAAAAGTATTGGTGCAACTACATAAATGCAATGCTTTCTCTAATTTTAAGAGCAGCAAACACATATTTTGAGAGCAAAATAATTTCAGATGGTCTCTCCGATGCCATTAAAGAGACAAATTTGAGGGTACTTGGATGTGTTCCGTAGTAGGATGGAATATTATATTGGTCACGAAGATCTTTGAAAAAACTACATATGAGTATGAAGTGATACTCATCTTCAATATTTCCATCTCCATACAGATCACATATCCGATCCTCAGCACTGATTTTCTGCCGCCTGCCGATTTCCACTTTAAGGACATGACATGAGCAGCGCAGTTTTGATAAGTAACTTATAAATCTATGAGAATCATTTGACACAATAGAAATATATTTTTCAAGCACAGGTTGATTTTTAAATGAGCGATACGATCTTAGTTTGTCAATATTGCCCAACTCAGCTGACCAACATTGCTGAGTAACATCAAAAATCCTCTGTTTGAAAGTATCAATAAAAAGAATTTCATTTCCAACACCTTGATTAAACCAAGCATGACAGAAGCCATAGTTAAATAAGATATCTCTTAGTACCTATTAGTAATATAAGGTATAATGATTAAGTTGCATTATCTAAGTAATGATTAATAAGAACACAACAGGCTCTGTCCAAAAACAATCATGTCATGTGAGTGCAAGAAATGTGATCTAATGCTATCTGCAATAGCTGCCATTTTATACAAGTTTGCATTGCACACTGTAGAATGCCCAGTCTTGGGTCAGTGGCTCTTGAAGTGGTTCTTCAGGTGACAGCCATTGTAGATACAACTTCCTTGGCATTCACTTGGCCAAGTGAAATCTGCTTACAGGCAACTACATAATACAAGTTTTAACAGAAAAAATTCTTCAAACAGCAATGTGAAAATGACCAGACATCAAAGCTATATACATGGTAAACTTGTCAAGTTCCTCCACACCAATCATTCCTGTGATCAAAATCTTCCTCTGACCTATCCAGTTTAGTGACCAAGCAGCGAGCGTGTGCAGCGCAAGGGCACATGCAAGTCGGTGCTTCTCTGTTTTTGCCAGCCTGCATACACAGTTCCAGACTGCGTAATGCTAGTTCTTGTATGAGCGGGTATTCTGATTTCAATAATTCTAACGGAGGTTTTAGACCTACCTTTGTGCCTATAAATTCCACCAGTTTCTCTAAGCCTTCCGCCTCCCTCAGTGCTTCTCTATTCTCGCCATCCTGTGTACACAACTCCAGACTGCGTAATGCTAGTTCTTGTATGACCAAGTATTCAGATTTCAATAATTCTAACAGATGTTTTAGACCTACCTTAGTGCCTATAAATTCCACCAGTTTCTCTAAGCCTTCCGCCTCCCTCAGTGCTTCTCTATTCTCGCCATCCTGTGTACACAACTCCAGACTGCGTAATGCTAGTTCTTGTATGAGCGGGTATTCAGATTTCAATAATTCTAACAGAGACTCTAGCCCATGAAGTTCCCTGAAACAGAGATTAAAAATGATCAAACATGATATTAGTAACCTTATCATTTGTTCACAATCATGCAGAGTGTAAATAATTAATAATAGAGGTCCTAGGTTACTTTCCTGGTCAATGACTTGGGACTTTTTCTTGAAAAAGTTTTGTCTGACATGAGGGGGGAAATACATTCAAACTGGATACAGCACAAAGAGCTCTGGCAAATAAATCTTAGGGCTGCAGCATTATGGAGTAAGCTTTTGACCAATTAACCTCGCCCTACTTGACAACATTCAAAAGAAGGAACTGAAGGTGATTGGAGTAGACCATAGGTTAAATTAAACGGGACTATTTGCACTCTAAAAATTTGACAGGGTTAAAATTGCGCCACGCTGGCACCACACCTAGACCGATGTTGCGTGAGCACGTAATGACTCCGCTCTGCGTTCTGATCAATGCTAAAACACAATATGCATCTTACATTTTCTGCCATATTGTGCATACACAAGCAAAAGCGCTTGATTAGCTTGATAGCCGCTGAATCATCAGCCAAATTACAAATTCGTTGCCGGAGTACTGAGTACGAAGTAATGAAGTAAAAGTACGCTCAGAATTGAGCATCTCAGCATACATCACTATGACTATACTTTGATCAACACTAAATAGGCGGGAATTATGAGGCTTTTCATCATCCGCAAGTTAACATAATCCCACTTATACACGCGCTGTAGATTCTGACAAGTAAGCCACACATACAACGTCTCCTGCAGTTGCACTGTGTTCAGCTTAGCGCACGCTTATCTGTATCAATTCACGGTGTGAAGAGGCCCACCTAGTTGGTGTTGAACAAAGTATAGTGGCTGCAACAACCTTATGGGGGCACACAGTATGCAGGCAAGGGAATGGTTTATAAAGAAAAAGACTGGAAATTATACGGACCAATGCGAAAGCAAAATTCACCTATGTTGCAGCCTTTGTTCAGGTCCTCCTTTCAATTTGATATTAACATCCTCCTCAAACCATGTCCATTTCCACTTATCGCGACAAGATTTGTCAGCTTCCCGAACCAATTGTTCTTGATTGCGATCCACAATTTTCTGCATTTTTGCAACGTTTTTACCATCTAAATTGCAACGATACAAGTAGATATTGCCGTACTTTATGATCTTTGGTATATCACACATGCATGACCCTAAATTACTGCCGTCTCTATGCTCTACGCAGCTCCAAAAGATGGAAAACTGTAGAAAGACGGGAAATTCTCATGTCTGAGTATGCCACTAAAATGTGCAACTCCCTTCGCTTCGTCAATTTGTGGCCCCCAATGTTGCAAATCTTCCTAAGGCTATGTTTTGTCATTTTACCTACACTCACCGTATAGCAGATCTACTCTGGAAATCTTGCAATAACAGTGCTATAGCTTCTGTCGCATTCTTCTGTACATCAGGGTCAGGATCACTGATCAGTGTGATGAGGGGTTCGAGTCCATCCTGCTCCATTATCTGCATTTTACTACTGTATTCATTCGCCATGCTTGATAGGCACAGACTGGCAAATTCATGGATAAGTGTTTCCTCTGTAAAACAAGTAGAAATTAAATATATTGGTTGGTGAATCAAAAATAGATGCTGTTTACAGAGCTTCGGTCATGGTGGTTAGGGTGAAGTCTTTTTTTTTAAAGAATCATTGTCCATGTCCAGTTTTATCAAATTTTCAGTTTTATATTTAAAAAAACCCATAATATATAGATATGCAAAGATTAATTCCCTTCACAAAACTTTTTCCGACACGGAATCATTTTAGCATTTTTAAATCATTTACAAATGCTAACATTGGCAAATATTTGAGGAAATAAGACATATATTATAGCACTCAACAAATCCCTATATGCCAAACAAATATTATTTGGACAAAGTAAACTTTTAAAATGCAGGGTACAGGTTGTATTTCCAAACAATGGGCCCTGCACTCTGGATATTTCTTTGTTTGGCCTACAGTTTTGATGTAATAAGATGGAGTTGCATAGTTTACCTTCTGGTGCCAGTAATCTAATGATGTTCTGTATGCAGTCAGTCTTCCTCATTGCTCTCCTCACTTCAGCTGTAAAACAAAGAAAATAGCACAAGTAAACCACCATGGTGAAATCTTGGCTTGTTTTATGTTTGATACAAACCAAAGCAAAATTTAAAAACTCCTGTAGATTTTAACCAATGCATTTCGTCGGCTAAATGCAAGTGTCGTAAGTGACATATGGGGCAAAATTGAGTTTTCTATACATACAAAAACACACAATTTAAGCTTTACACCAAGGTTCATCTCAAAATAAAACTATTTTTAGAGCAAAAACCAGATGTCAAAAACAAAGAAATACAAAAGAAATTTGAACATAAAATGGCTTCTCTTGCCGACAATTTCTCATGTGATATTTATTACAAATTTTCTGAAAGAGGAATTGGCAGAATCATGTAAAGATAGTGACTTTGTAGTTACAACAATAATGCATAATGTAATCTGGAAAAACCTAGTATGGCTGTTGGATGCAAACTCAAGAAAACAGAAGAAAACTCTTTTGTTTCAGGATTAAGCTACTGAATATTACAGGAATTTTACTGTTTGAATTGACAGGGGCAGCTCATTAGTCTGACAGCTCACTAGTCCGAAAGCTTGCTAGTCCAACAGCTCATTAGTCGGACAGCTCACTAGTCCGAAAGCTTGCTAGTCCAACAGCTCCCTAGTTGGACAGCTTGCTAGTCTGTATTGCAATTTAGGCTTGCCAGTCTGAACTTTAAAAAGGCTTATACCTAGGGAGCAAAACAGGTTCACTTGCAACGAGAAATTATTTAATGTGTCCTATCTAGATGGGTGCTATGGACCACATGGGCGTCATTTCAGGGGGGACAGGGGGGGACACGTCCTCCCCACTATTTTGTGTGTCCCCCCTCAAAATATTAGGTGTCCCCCCCACGGTTTTGAAAATTTGCCCTCGGACCCCCCCCAAAATCAAAATGAAATGACGCCCATGATGGACCCTATGTATTATTAGTCCAAATTTCAAAAAGAGCTTGCTAGTCTGAATTTTGAAAAAAGCTATGTAGTCCAATTTTTAAAAAGTTCAAATCTTTAAAGGCTTGCTAGTCAAAATTACAAAAAGCATTTGGCAGTTCGAATCTTAAAAACAGCTCGCGAGTCCGAAGAGAAAAAATGATGTGTATATTTCTATTACCTGAATTTTTTTTCAAAATTCGGACTTCCATTTTTAAAAAAATGTGAGCTGTTTTCAAAATTCGGACTAGCAAGCCTATTTTAGAACTTAGAAAGCAAGCCTATTTTAAAATTTGGATAAGTGAGTTCTTTTCTAAAATTTTGACTGGTGAGCCGTTTTTTAAACTGGGACTAGCAAGCTGTTTTTAAATTTGAACCGACAAGCCTATTTTCATAGACGAACTACCAAACCAATGTAGATGTAGCTATTTTCAGCATTAGGTACCAAAAGTTTAACACTGGAACATGGCGATTTCATGAACAGCTACCCACAGCTAAAAATATGCAATAGAATGTCGTATACATGCACGGAAACGAGTCACTCCATGCAAAAAATTTCATACACCACACATACAACAAATCTGCACATTTGTTTATTTTCACCTAAATGTATTCATCTTTTTCCATAAAATATTACCTCATTTATCTACATCGTGGACAAACTTGATATGGTTACAAGTCCCATTCTTCTTCTCAAATAAAAAGAAATCACAATTTTACATCACATAACTTTTGACATAATCAAATATCAGAAGGAAGAGGGAAGAATTCATCAAAAACTCTCTTCTGCCAAGAATAAAGTGTTTACACATTAATAATTCAAGAGGTATGTTCAGTTTTTACTTTGAACTGGGAGCTTATTTTACAAAATGTAATATTCTGTTCAGTGCAATCATGTTTTTGATATAGCACATCAAATACATCCGAAACGAGCAGGGTTATTTGATTTAAATCAAGATGATTTTAATCCTGATTTAAATCATGATTTTAATCGAAAAAAATCTAAATTTATTTGATATTAATCGTTTTAAATATCCACTAAGTTTTAAATGTTGGTTAATTAAAACAACACACATGGTAGTGGGGTCATCCCCATCCTCTTTATTTTATATGGCTGTATTTACAAACTTTTTAGGGTACATATAGGGGATCAAGCCACAAGGCTGTATTTGCAAGGCAACAATCCCTAGAACAAAAGGTCTCAAGACCTGATCAGAGGTGGTTTTCAGGATATCCCACAATGCATTATTCTGATACACTGATATATAATAGGCAATAATGGTTTTCTGGGCAAGGGGCTAGTAGGAATTTGAGAATTCCATTGAATAGTACTCATTCATATCTTTCTAGGGATGTGTTTCTTTTCACACTAGCCCAGTGTTTACCCACATTGCTGACACCTCAAAAACCTCAGCAACCTGTACATAAGTATAGGAGTTGAATTGAATTTGCAGGCATATTGTACAATCAATGTATCAGAATAATGCATTGTGGGATATCCTGAAAACCACCTCTGAGACCTGATAGTGCATTTGAAAATGGATGATCTGCTGATCATTCATCGGAAAAGAACCATTGGGTCTTGAAATCTTTTGTACTCATGACTGTTGGAAATGCCGACACGGCCTTGTGGCTCTCTATCCTGGACGTCTTCATAAAAAAATGTTATCCAATCCTGACAAAACGAAATTTGGAAGACCACCACTACCATCTCCATTCTGTCCCCACCATTTATATTCACCCTTTTGGTTGAAAAAAAAACCATCCTTTTACCTATTTTCAAAATCTTAGACCAGCATCCTTTAAAAAAGGGTAGACTGTCAAGTATGCAAACAATGCATAAGATTATCTGATGTACTTATCTTCTTAGAAACATAAAACTTACATTTTTGCTCCTTTTTGCTCAAAGCGTAGAATTTTTTTTTTTAGTTTGTGACCGGGTCATTAAAGCTACCTTCAAATATGACTATGTTTTTCTCTATTAGCTAAACTAAATCAGATTCTTTTAAATAGGACTGGTTTTGCTATTCATTAATTCATTCCAAAAGACCATGAAATTGTACAGAAAGGTGTCAACATTTGGTAAAGATTTAATTTAATATATTACTAGTTAAAATGATCTGGTGGTAATAAATATTGATTTAAAATTCAATTAATTAGCAAAAAATTAAATAAAAAATCTTACAATTAATCACTTGATTTTTGAAAGTGTAACCAATGTAGAGTAATTATTTCAAAAAAGAGAGAAAACCAATAAGACTACATGGCTGAAAAATTGATTGATTTGTCCAACATTCAATCTAAATCTCCGGCATGAAAAGCCCGGGTGAAAAGCATACACATTTCTATTCAAAACAACAATGTTTAACTATAATTTTTGGCCATTTTTATTTGTCTATACTCCAATGTACTTGTATACCTAGATTTTTCTAATTCAAGATTTTACACTTAAATTGACAAAAAATAAAAATGGATGAGTGATACTTGAGTTATTAAAAACAGGGAGTAGAGTCAAGCATGGGTAAAACCTCAAAACATATTGCAATTTACATACAATAACGACGATCTACCTGAGCTGGTGCTTTGAGCTCTTCTCTCAGTCTTTGCCAAAACAACTTCTGTCCAGCTCTGTCCTTAGGGAATTTTATATAGTCTTTCTTACAGAGAAGCTTACGAAGCGACAATGTTATTTTATCATTTGGGATGTCATGCAATAAAACCAAAACAAGGACATCCAAATTTTCTTCCAATAGTCTCATTTGAGCCATCTCCATTTCATGGTAACACCATTCACTTTCAACAAAATTTGGAGATAAAACCAAGATTGTCTTTTGACTCAGTTGAATACTCTCTGAAATACTATATATCAAAGAACTCCCAGGCATAAAGTCTCTGCTCCGGATACACAGCTTCACTGGTTCAGGAACATCCTCCATGTTGGGTTTCAAGCTTTCATACACCCAGTCTTCATCATCAGACTCTTCATTGTAGGCAACATAGGCATTGTACTGCAGTTGGAGCATTTCAAACTCCTCATTGTTATCAGGAAATGGGAAATAATTTCTATAGAGCAAGAAGAGTTTGTATTTGATATGCCATTGATAACGGATAAGAAGGATGATCATCATCACAACTATGAGGCCAGACACAGTGCCAATTCCAATGTAAAAGTTAGTGTATGACCTGCAGTCTTGTTCAACATCACTGATACTCATTCCTTCAAATCTTTCAGGACTTGAACAAACATACGAGCCTGGCTCTAACCAAGAATCGGTATCGTGTAAAATCCACTCTTGAAATTGCTGTATGTCACATGTACAACTGAAGGGATTGTCATCTAAAGCGAGGAATGTAAGAACAGGTTTGATGGATGATGAAAGCAGCCAAGATGGAACTTTAGTTATTTGATTTCTTGCAGCAGTAAGATATCTCAACGATTTCAAAAATTCAAGTCCGGATAAAGATACAATGTCATTGCCATCTACATAAAGATAAACCAAGTATTTGTAGGCAATAGCAATGTTGCTGTCGATTGTCTTGATTTTGTTGTCAGTCAGATTAAGCATTGTAAGATTTGGGGATTTGATAATTAAAACTTGTTCAATTGTTTCAAGTTCATTTCTTGCTAGAGTTAGCTCTTGTAGGCCAGGTATGCTGATATTGATGTGATTTGGATCCGATAATTTAATTTCACTCAATGAGCCAGAAAAATCAAGGCGTTTTAGCCCAGAGCATTTATTAAGTGCTAACTCATCTTCAAGTGAAATCATTGTTGGTATGTCAGAGATGACTATACTAGTTAAAAGTGGAAAAATAGAACATAACGTGGTGTTGACAAAAATTAACTCCATATGTCTTAGCTCAATAATACGCAGTGAGAGTAATTGAAATGGTTGATCAAATACAAGATAATGGTAGTAAGAATATTCCGATACACCAACAAATAAAAACTTGAGGTTTTGAAACAGCTTGAGCCATCTTGTGCTTTTCTTTAAAGTGTTCAATCTGTTATTTGCAATGTCTAAGTATATTAGGGAGGATGGCAAGGAATTCAAGCCTTGTTCTTTTATTGCCTTTATCAGGTTTGAGCTGAGATCAAGATATCTCAGTGCACTCAACTGACTGATAGCAGAAGGTACGACAACAAGTTGATTGTGACTTAAATCCAAACCTTGCAAAACATTCAAGCCATAAAAGGCCTCTTGCGCTACACTTTGAACCTGAGCTGCAATTTTTAATGAAATAAGGTTGGATGTCCATTTAAATGCATGATTTCGAATTTGATAGATATCATTTGCCACCAAACCCAGGTATGTTAAAGATTCATTCAATTTTGAATAACCCTGAAAAGTCAAGTTATTCACGACATAAGTATCATCAACCTCTATGTGAATTATGAGATTTTGAAGAGGTGAGCAGATAGACTGAAGATTAGGAAGCAAATTCACATATAACTGAAGACTTGTTTGATATGTAAGAGCTTCAAATGCAAAATTTTCCACATGACATGATTCACAAAAGAATTTAAAGTTACTGATATTAATATGTGTCAACGGGGAAAATGTAGATTTTGTAACAATCTGATCAGATATATACATGTCCAATATTTCTAGGTTGTTTAAAGTATAAAATCCACTGAACAGATTATCAATGGAGGTCCCCAAGTAGTCAATGCTCAATTCTTTTAGAGAGTGTAATGCTGCAAAAGTCTGAAGAGGTACAGTGATTAAATTGTTTAGTGTTATATCTAGCAAAATCAGTTTGTGCAAGTCACTGAAAACCCCACTTGGTAGATCTTTAAAATAATTGTCGGACAGATCAAGCATCATTAGATTTCAAAGTCCTTTGAATATCTCCGGATCTAACTGCGATATGAAATTGTTGCTCAGATCAAGGTTCTCCAATAGTGTCAAGTTTCTAAATGGTGATCTATGTATCTCTTCTAACAGGTTGTTACTTAAATATAATGCAGTCGTCAGATTCTTATCCAAAACTGGTATGTTTCTGAAATTTCGGCGAGAGCAATCTAGTTTGCTCGTCTCATAGGTCTTGCATGGCAAATATCCAGATGAATTTTCTGGCAACAAAGTGTTTGATGTATCTACATCAATGCACCAAAACAAAGGAAAACACAAAACAGTGACATAAATGTAATGATGAGCATCCATTGTGAGTGAAAGAAACAACCTGACTAAGAATCTGTTCATAGCACACTGAAAGCTTATATCGGTCTGTGAATGGAACTTCTGAAAACTTCTGAAAGTGAAACATCATAGCCCTCTCATTTAAAAAAATCTGTACCCATTAAGATAAATCATTTTATCTCTAAAATTATATTATAGTTATCTACTTCAAACCTATAAAATTATCCAAATACATGAGATATAAGGAGAAGCCAGGGGGAAGCAGACCTATTTTTAATATCAACATTGTATTAAATAGACATAAATAATATTTTAAAAGTATTGTATTTCAATATCTATATACCATGTACGTATTTGTGTTGTAAAGCGCATAGATGCCTTTGATTATGCGCTTTATAAATTGAATTATTATTTTTTATTATTATTATGTACCATTTTGGAACTCAGTAAATCTAACATAAATATTGTAAGCATTTAGAAATAACATAAATTTTGACAATAATACATTTCATCAAAATCCAGAACAACTCTATACCATACACTTCAAAATTATTTGAAACAACAAACTCATCTATATCTGCATGTGCATTGCAGATAAATTGCAAGCTACTTCCTTTTCCCTTGGAGAAATTCTGCACAAGTGAACAGACGATCAATTCTCTTGCATAACTTAAGGTAGTATCTACTATATCAAAATGCATTATAAGAGCTTGTATTAACTAGATTCCACAGATTTTACATGTTGAACTATGCTACCCTACCATGACAAAAGGGAGTAAGTCACAATTTAAAACTTTTGAGTTATTAGCGAAAAACAAAACTTTAAGCAATTGCTATCAAATTTGATTAAGTACCGGTACCATATAGTAGGCGTATTTACATCAAACCCCATCCACTAAATATTGTCAGGCGGCATAGGACACGATTTACTTGATTTAGGCTGAGGGATTTTCGAAATGCAAATTTAGGGATACATTTTACGTGTATAGCAATGGGCAGAGCAACGAACTATGTATTGAAAATATTACAGAAACTCCTTTTTTTTACATTGATCAAATAAATTATAAAAGTATTGTCACAAAATTTAACATTATTATATTACTCTAAATCCGCTGGGGTTCAAGCGTGAACCCCGCTTTTGATAGATTTCATCATATTTTTTACCGATTAGGAATATAATTTTAGCGGACATCCCGCACGATCCCGGAAGTTGTATTTTCCACGATGTTTCCAATGGCTTACTAGAGGCGGTATAGGACACAGCCGGGTATCGTTTACGATGCCGAACGGCAACCATGCAATAGTTGCCACAGCCACCCTCCTCTGAAATATTGTATTACATAGACATATATCTGATGTATGGGATGAATTCCTGGGAATGCATTTTAGCTAAACAAGCTACTTCTGCTAGAAATCTTGTGTATATATTGTTTTAATATCAGGCCGACATTGTAACAATTTTATTTAAATACTGGTTTACAAAACAATTTAACATCGCTGGTTGACACAAGCAGAATTTTTTTTTAAATCTCTCTTTTAAAGAGTTTAATTTTTTATTTGTTTAAAATTTGTCAAAGTTATATGGAGGTCAATTAAACCCTTTTCACAACAAATTTAACCCTTTTCTCAACAATTGAAAAGAGATAATGACAGACAAGTCAGGATGAAATCATCCATATTATAATATACTCCCCCCCCCCTTCAATATATCAAACCGGGGGAGGATATTGAAACCTTCAATGTACATTGAAACCAAAAACTAAAAGGTTAACCTTTACTCTATAAAGCTAATAAGTTGAACTGAAAGCTATTAAGATATCAAATTACAGTTTTTATAATCATTCAACAGACCATTTGATTGACTTATTGGATTCTATAGGTTTTGTATTAGGCCAAAAAAAAAAAGAAACAAGTTCGTTTCTGGTAACCCGCACGTAAGTTACATATTTCCAGCATTATTTTTTTTCTTCATATTTTGTATTAAAAAAAATCTTTATTTTTGATAAATAAAACAATTCTGTAAAAAAGCTTACTGGAGACTTACAATTAATCGTTCATATGTGAAAGCCAGCGAAATATTTTAGCGGTTCTAAGATACTGGCTCAAAACTATGGTCCACAACCATATTACCCGATGTAGAATTTACAGTAATACAACGGTCGAACAAGTACGAATATCTATGCTCTCGGGATAAAAATTTGGGTCAAATTTTAGATATGAATGCATGTGTGTTAATGTTCGTGGCTTTACAGTCTGAATATCAGCTGATCAAGTAAGCATTTTTTTCAACAAAAAAAAGAAGAAAAATAGCATATGGCATTGCATTTTCAAAAATAAAAAAAGTGCATATCACATTATACTTTTCAAGCATGTTACCAGAAACAAACTTTTGGTAGATTTTAACGGGTTCGCCGTCGGACAAGTTTTGAACTGTCAAGCTTTCGTCAGGAGCAGCTCTTCAGGACAAATATTATTATAAAGACATGTGGGCCGTCACTTCCAACTGATGACTCGCATGAGCCATTCACTGAAGGCTGCCCCTTGTCAACAGTGTTAAAAGCAGATCATCTCTTTGAGATTTTGGTGGCTCTGAAAAGAGCCTTTCTGAAACAAACTTGCTTTTTTTGGCCTTAGCTCTAAAAGTTTTGTTGTCATTAGGAATGGGAGGGTAATGTTCAAGTTTTTTGATTTCAGAGTAAATTTTTAAAAAGAAAAATAGACAGGTGAGTAGGATAAAAACTCATCTTAGATTATCTAAATGAACTAAATATAATGGTAGCTGGTCCTAAGACAGAGCTCACGGCAAGGGGCTCAGGGTTTGCTGAAAAAATATTAAGGTTATATTAAAGTTATACAAAATTGGTACATAACATAAATTACGATGACCATAAATTTGATTTTCTCAAATGCATTCCAGATGGGAGTTAGAACAACATTTTTGCTCTTGTAGGCCTATATCTCAAACCTTAGTACCTGGCATTTTTAGTTTCAGATCAAATTTCCAGTTCTGAAACTTTCATCAAATATTAGAAAAAATTCAATCTTTTCTTAAGGACACAGAACTTTAACCTTTCATTTTCGGAAATATATTATGCTTTGTAACTCAGCAACTGATAATTAAATCCATATAAAAGTATACATTTCTAGATGTGGGTTTTCATGTAGGAGATGATGGTTAGGTCGGTTTTGGACCAAAATGTATGATTTTGGACCGAGGGTCCAAATACCCTTGCTCTTGGACCACTATTATTTATAAACAACATAACTAAATCTTGGAAAAAAAAGTTGGACCTCTTATGCTTTTTAGAATCTAGAAACACATGTCTAGGAATGCATTTGTCAAATTTTTGATTTTTGACTTTCGTTTTGAAATATTGCCAAAAATAGGTCCAAAAGTGGCCCAATATGATTTTTTTTGTTATTTTGGGGGCTTTCCTAATTGTTACATACAAAACCGACGATCTCTTTCTTCCAGGAGCCTCATTTGAGCCATCTCCATTTCATGGTAACACCATTCACTTTCCACAAAATTTGGAGACAAAACTAAAATAGTCTTGTGACTTAGTTGGATACTCTCAGAGATACTATCTATCAATGAATGCCCTGGTATAAAGTCTCTGCTCTTGATACACAGCTTCACTGGTTCAGGAACATCTTCCATGTTGGGTTGCAAGTGTTCATACACCCAGTTTTCATCATCAGACATTTCATTGTAAGCAACATAGGCATTGTACTTCAGTTGGGAGCATTTCAAATGATCATCATTAGAAACAGGAGGCCTGACACAGTGCCAATTCCAATATAAAAGTTTGTGTATGACCTGCAGTCTTGTTCAACTTCTGTTTTCAACTCAATTGAATGCAGTTTATTTTTACTTTTAACTACTTGTATATATTTGCATTTCTAATGATTGCTTTTAAAATTGTGACTTGTGTTAATTTAGTGAGCCTTGTGATATTTATCATTTCATTTGAAATTTATTATTTATCGTTTGTATGTATTTCTGTATTGTGTAATTAAGTTTTGTAAACCCCTGCGGTGTTAGGCCACGGTTTTCCACCTGTGGCCATCTACATTTCCTGCTACTGCAGAAGTCTGTACCATTAGTCTTTGTAAACTCCTGTCCAGTGTTTTACCTTTTCGTGCAATTCAAAAAACAAAACAAATGTATAATTTTGTTATTTTTTAAATCTGTGTCATGCGGTTTTCTTTGTTTATTGATGTAGTAATCCACATGTTACCGTTTTTATAACAATCCTGCTTTTGCAGTAGTCTATATTGTGTAATTATATTTTGTAAACCACCGCTGTTTTCCACCTCAGTGGTAGGCCACGGTTTTCCACCTGTGGCCGTCTACATTTCCTGCTTCTGCAGAAGTTTGTAACACACAATTTTTATGTGCTCCCGTCTTGTGTTTATACCTTTTTCGTGCAATTCAAAAAAAAAAATGCATTATTTTTTATATTTATATGTTATTTTCATGAAGTTTTCTGTGTTTATTATTGATATGTAGACTTGTTTATGTATTTTACCAGTGTAAATTAGCTTACATATTTTTTTTGTACTTCAGTGATATATATTCTATCCCGTTATTTAAGGTGTACAGGTTGTAACAGAAAAAATTATACATTGTTATCTACGCTGAGAGAATAAAGTTACACCTTGTATCACATTGTTATTTATTTATATCAAAAGATAACTTCTTAAGCTACAAAATGCACTTTGTTTCATCCAAATTGATGGTCCAAAAGCAGAGTTACGGCAATTATACTGACCCTACTTTCAAACTACCTGGGCCAGTTTATCCGATTCATTTACCGGTAGCAAAATAATGGCACATAATGCCCCAAATCAGCCATACGATGTTCAACACGATAACAAGGC
>JXSR01S038668.1:88006-104674 GCA_000969725.1 Ophiothrix spiculata
TCCGCACCTACCCACCAAATTTCATGAATGTAGGGTGCACGGTTTGTAAAATATGCCATTTAAAGCATTTTACGCATAAATTATGCAAATTAGGTACTTAATTAGCATATTTTGCGATGAAAATGTTGCTGGATCTAGATCTGCACCAGGTCTACCCAGTCACCAAATATCATAAACGTAGGGCATGCGGATTTTGAGATACGCTCCGGACGGCGGACGCCGGACAGAAAATTGCATCGCTATGTCTCTTCCTGAAAATTCCTGAAATTGCCATAACTGAAATAGTACGCAACTGTGGGTCAAATCTTTTGGAGATTATTAAGACAATCAGTCAAAAAAATCAATAGTCGTGGATGATGGAGGCACCCTGTTGGTAGGATCTTAAAGTATTGCTTTAAATATGACCATATGCTTAATATTTATGGTGAAAGCTAGCATACAGCAGTTGGATTTTTTTTACGACGGTGAGTTTACAAAAAAGTCATCAAAAACCTCACTGCCATTGGACAAGTACACAGAGATGCCACTTGGGTACAGAAAAAAATTAGGAAATTAGTCTCAATTTTAGGATACTAATTGGAGTTTTTTTACATTTTAGGTACTAAAATCTCAATTTTCATGCACATTTTGACCCTTATAACCATTTTCATCCAATTTTCTACCAGTTTAATTTAAAAAAAAAAACACCTTGAATTTTTTGAAATTCTGATGTTTAAAAAATTAGGAAAAATGGTCCAAAATGACCAAAAATTAGGATTTCCTTATACATTAGGAAAATTGGCATCCAATATCGTTCTCATTTTTCCAAAACATTTTGAGATTTTTACTGCCCTCTAGAGCTGAAATCTTAAAATTGGCTTAATTAACAGGTCCAATGCAAAAATGAAATTTCTTTTGATTTATCTTCAATCTATGATGTAATAGCAATGATTCACAAAATGCAACCTTTTTCCTGACATATAGCATTTAATATATACTTTTTGAGAATTCTTTCATATCCAAGATCAACATGCAAATCAAAACTCTATTCTTTACTTTACAATTTTCACAATATTTGGTAGTTGACTGCTGATAAAATTGTGAAATTTTGGCAAATACACCTTAGAAATTGAAACACCATTTTTACCAGTCCTGTTAACGACTAAGACAAATTCAGTCTTAACTTCGAATATTTCGTAACAATAAGTGAAACTTTCAATGTACATATATGAAACCAGGAACAACAACATTGGCTTGCGTTTCAGGAATTGATCAAAAAGTTATCAAAGTATAATTACGATATCAACTAACAGTTAGTTTTTATATATTCATTATAACACTACTCAATTAGATTCTAATAATGCTATTCTAAGCAATGCTGTTGTTTTTTGAGAGGGTGAGGGAAGGTGTGTTAAGAAAATTGAGATTTTTCATTTCAGGGACCGAATTTTGAATACAAGCAGGTGAGAAAAAAGATCTCTTCTAGATCTCTCGAAATGACAAGCACATACTCAGTCAATTAAAAACTATAAAGCTACTGCATGGGAGTCCAGGAATGGAGAACTCCAGCGTTCTGTGGAATTTAGGGTTAATTTGTGTATAAATGGTGCATACCATGTGACTTTTCCATAGAAAACTCCCTATCAAATGAACTTGGTTGTATCTCAAAAAGTATTGTGCCAATAAATTCATATTAGAGTAAAATAGCTTCTGATTAGTTGGAGTACAAATCGCGAAAATAAAAACTTGCGAAAAGTATCTTTTGTACTAGGTTTCTATTGTAATGACATAAAAACTGCTAAATTAAATTCTCGCCAATTTGACTAAATCTGCATAATCACAAAAATATTGATTTTTTTATAGTACTTTCTAGTATACTAAGCTAACCTTTACCACTAAATTTATCACTTTTTTCACAATTGATGCAGAAAAAAAGTCTTTTGAGATACAAGCAATTTTTCTGAAAGAGTTATAAGAGCCAAGAGTTTCTTCTTGTCAAATCCAGCAAACACTTGTTTATTGTAAATTTGACTTACAGTTGGAAGTAGTTAAATCTTATGACAAGGCTATCGTTATTCATCTTTACTGAAAGATTGTACATGTCAAAATTCCTAAAAATGTCGGTCTAGAAAACACATTTTCGTAATTTGCAAAATTTCTCATTAATTTACTCATTTGTAAGTCAAAACAACTTCTAAGTTCTATTTAAATTATTTGTGAAAATGTTAGAAATTCCAGCTTACAGTGGTTTTACATGCAATTTTCCAATCATCCCCAACCCTGAGAGAATGCCTTAACCTTGTCACATACAATGACGACGGTCTACTTGAGCAGGTGCTCTGAGCTCTTGTCTCAATATTTGCCAAAACAACTTCTGTCCAGCTCTGTCTTTAGGAAATTTCAGTAACTTTTTCTTACAAAGAAGCTTACGGAGTGATAATGTTATCTTATTATTTGGGATGTCATTCAATAAAACCAAAACAAGGACATCCAGATTTTCTTCCAAGAGTCTCATTTGAGCCATCTCCATTTCATGGTAGCACCATTCACTTGCCACAAAATTTGGAGATAAAACTAAGATAGTCTTGTGACTAAGTTGGATGTTCTTTGAGATGCTGTCAATCAAAGAATCTCCTGGTATAAAATCTCTACTCTTTATACATAGTTTCAATGGTTCAGGAACTTCCTCCATGTTGCGTTGCAAGCTATCATACACCCAGTTTTCATCATCTGATATTTCATTGTAAGAAACATATGCATTATATTGCAATTGAAGCATTTCAAATTCCTCGTTGTTATTAGGAAACTTGTGACAACTTCTATAGACCAAGAATAGTTTATATTTGATATGCCATTCATACCGGAAAATAAGAACAATCATCATCACAAAGAGAAGACCAGATAGAGAGCCAATTCCTATGTAAATGTTAGTGAATGATCTGCAGTCAAGTTCAGTATCATTAATACTCATGCCTTCAAAATGTTTAGGAGTTGTACATACATACTGGCCTGGTTCTAACCATGTATCTGTATCATGTAAAATCCAATTTTGGAATCGTTCTATTTCACATGTACAATGGAAAGGATTGTCATTTAGATCAAGCCAAGTCAGAACAGGTTTAATGGATGATGAAAGCAGCCAAGATGGAACTTCTGTGATCTGATTTCTTGCAGCATTAAGATACTTCAGAGAGTTCAATAGTTCAAGACCTGACAAAGATACAAGATCATTGCCATCTATGTACAGAATGACCAGGTTTTTGAAGGCAATAGCAATAGTGTTGTCAATTATTTTGATGTTGTTATCAATTAGATTAAGCATTGTCAGATTTGGGGATTTGATAATTGAAAGCTGATCAATTGTGTGAAGTTCATTTCTTGCTAGGGTTAGCTCTTGTAGACTGGGAATGCTGATATTGACGTGCTTGGCATCAAAAGATTTGTATTTAATCACCGAGCCTGATAAATCAAGACTTTTTAGCTCATAACATTCATTAAGTGCTAACTCACCCAGCGAAAATCCTGCTGTAGAGTCGGATATGATAGCACTAGTAACAGATGGAAAAGTGAAACACAATGTTGCATTATTAACAAAATACATTTCTATATCTCTTACCTCAAAAACCTGAAGTGAGGACAATTGTAATAGCTGATCAAACAAAAAATAGTTATACTTGTTCACTGGTCCACTTACAATCAAATGCTTCAAATTTTGAAACAGCAGAAGCCATTTTGTGTTGATTTCGCCACTATTCAACCAATGAAATGCAAAGGATGTTAGAGATGATGCTAAAGAAATGATGTCTTGTTCATTTATCAATTTTATCAAGTTTGAATTGAGGTCAAGATGTTTGAGTGATTTCAACTTATGAATAGCAGATGGAATTGCAACAAGTTGATTGTTACTTAAATCTAAAATTTTTAAAAACCTCAAGCCATAAAAAGCCTCCTGTTCTATAGTTTGTATCTGCGCTTTTATTCTCAACAGAAGAAGATTAGATGTCCATTTAAATGTATGATTTTGAATTTGATACACATCACTTGCCTGCAATCGAAGAAACTTTAATGATTCATTCACTTTTAAAAGACCTTTAAAAGTCAAGTTATTCATAATATAGGTATCATCACCTTCACTTGTTGGTAAAATCATAAGAATTTGTAGTGGTGAGGAGATCGAGCCGAGAACATGTAACAAATTTGATGTAATAGTGAGAACAGTTTGATAAGTGAGTGCTCCAAATGCTGCATTGTCTACATGACATGCATAGCAGGAAAAATAAAATTCCTGAATATTAATATGTGCCACTGGTTGAAATGTATCTTTTGTAATATTCTTATCAAATACATACATATATAATACTTCAAGCCTGTTCAAGCTATGAAATCCACTTAACAGAACACCAAGGGAACTCCCAATGTAATCAATGTACAATTCCTCCAAGGAGAGCAATGCTGCAAAAGTCTGATGAGGTACAGTGATTAATTTGTTTCCAATCATATCTAGATAAATCAGCTTATGTAAGTCATTAAACAGACCAATGGGTAAAGCTTGTAGATAATTGTAAGACAGATCCAACATCAAGAGATTGCCAAGTCCTTTGAACGCCTCAGGGTCCAACTTTGATATCACATTTTCACTAAGACCAAGGAGCTCCAAAAGAGACAAGTTTCTAAATGATGATCCAGTTATAGCTGCCAACTGATTGTAACTCACATCCAATGCAGTTGTCACATTCTTATTCAAAATTGGTATGTTTCTGAAATTTCTGTGAGAGCAATCTAGTTTGCTTGTCTCATAGGTCTTGCAAGGCAAACTTCCTGATGAGGTTTGTTGCAGCAAACTGTTTACAACTATAGAGTACAACAAAAGAGTGACCAAACTGTTGGCAGAAATGGCATGTTGAAAATCCATTGTGAATTTCATAGTTGACGATACTGCAAGAATTGAGCAGGAAAGTTATTTATGGAAGCACACTAAACTGTATTCTCTTGAGCTTAAAGACTTGTATGGCTAAATACACTCGCGCTCTAAAGTATTTCCGCACAAAAAGTTTATTCAGCCATATCTCAAAAGGCATTTATGAGGAAACTATCTGGAAACTTATGTTGCTTTTGGTCAGATCCGATAGGTAATCTAGTTAAGTGTAAGCTCCGAATGGGATCAACCCTCTCAACATAGATCAACCTTAAACACAAAAATTCATACTCTTATGCAACACAACTGTATACATGTGCAGCTTCTGCAGGTTCACGTCACTTTTCTCTTAATGTCACAATGCTGGGGATTGATAGTTCGATACAATGTTGCATTCTTGACAGTGCCCTGTGATTTCATAACTTGTGGATATGTGGCGGTTGCACTCAAACTGTCAAGTCTGTGTGCAAAATGTATTTGAAGCAATTAATAATGATTGATTTTCTGAAAGTGAAACATCATCTCTTTCATTTCAGAAATTTGACCCCCAATTCAATTCTTTCATGTGATGATTGACAGCTATTTCTAGTGATCTTAAAATGATGTAATAATTAAGTGCCTTAATTCAAAGGTGGGAACTTTCAGTCAGTCAGTTTCAGTCATTACCTTGAAATTTTCTTGGACAAAAACAATTGTGTTGTGAAACCCTATAAACTCTTGAAACTGACTGCATTGTTTGAATGTGGGCTGATCAAGGTTCAGTTCCAACAGACCTTAAGTTGCAGGACCTGAATTGATATAAGTGTGGAATCAGTGACTTTTTTTCTAAATCTAATAAATCTGTCCATATGCAAGGCAGTGTTCCCGCTAAGGTTTTTGAGCTTGCACCAATTCGAGCATTTTTACAACTTTGAAGAGGTGCTTACACCAAGATCATGATCCTGAAACTTGGCAACATAAAGCCAGGAAATGAATCTTTGTTACACTTTTCATAAACTGGTTGAGCCAATGGCCTGCCAAATTGCCCAAAATTTGCAGCAAAATCACAATTGTCTTTAAAAATTTGCACTGTTTTGGCACATACTGCCTAGATATTTGGTAAAAAAAGGTCAAATTTGCTACTAAAAACTAGATCAAAGTGCCAAATTTTACCACGATGAAGGGCCCACTGACGTATCAGACAACCTGATTTTAATACCATTATTTGCAACATGTTATTATAAAGTTCTTTTGTACCACGCACCTCTCCACCAGGTCTAAGACAGACAAACCATATAGAGGTTTATGATCTTTAATAGTACCTTTTTTTTTCCTTCAGAATTCATTGGTTACAAACTATTACACGGTTAATATGACAAGGATAATCATTCAACAAAAGAGGAACAAATTATTCAGCTCAAGTTAAAAATTAGGTCAAATAACCTTGAAACAAATTTCATATTGAAAATGGTGAAACCAACATTTTTATGGTGATAAACATTGGCCTAGTCAGTAGGAGAAGGCAAGGGAACAAAGTGCATCCACCTCATCCCCACAAAAAAAATGAGATATTGTTAAAGCAAGCAGGAAATACAGGAAGGACAAGAAAAAAGGGAGAGCATGAAAAGATAGAGAAGAAAAGGGTGATAATTCAGAAATGAGTGTAGGATGATTTTTCCCAACAATTTTTTTTCTCCTCAGAAAAATATGGATTGTGGAAAATACGTCACAGGAATTGATGAAAACCATTTTTTTTTTCACATGCAGGGAAAAATTGGGAAGAAACGTGGCTGCTCACTACTGAAAGTCAGGCTATGCCACTGTTGATAAACAACATTTCATCATATCCTAAACTTTAGAATGGCTATATCATATAATAATGCATAATAATGCTGCACAGCGATATCAATCTATTGATAACGTACCAAAATAATGTTTCACTAGAACACATGACAAACAGTCTGCGCAAACTACGAACAAACGACAAACAGTCAGGGCAAACTCCGAACAGATATTCTGGCCAAAGCTTAGCGAATCGATAGAGAGCACGTGCGCTCTTGAGCTCTCTTGTAAACGATCAATCAAAAGATTGGATGCCTGTTCCTCTTTGCCCGGGGAGTGCGTGGGAGATGGGCTTTCTGACCAGATAACCACCCAAGTGCCAAAATTGAGAGCCATGGACAGACTTGTAATCAGAGAAGATGGGAATATAAGGCATCGAAATTGATCTTGTGCTCTGCGAGTTGCACATAATACGCACATAATAGGTTATCAAATTTAGCCTTTCCTCTTCGGATAGGGTATATATATATATCAAAGTAATAAAAAATGGTTGGGTTGATGATTATAGTGTCTAATAAAACTGCCAAAATAATGCTTCTAACATGTCAAATAGTTTGCCTATAGTGAATTTGTGATCACTCCCTCTAAAGACTGAACATTTTCATTCTCTTTTCATTCAGAATGAAATATTCCTTGTACAAGAGTGAAATTTCACTCCTTAAAGAGGGAATTTCACTCGAATTGAGAGAATTTCACTCGAATAGAGAGAATATCACTCGAATAGAGAGAAGTTCACTCGAGTAGAGTGAAATTTCAAAAAGAGTGCCTAATTAAGGCAGAATGTGAAATTTTACTCATTTACATTACATTAAGATTAAAATTGTTAAATTGTTGTACTGCCAGTCATGTGGCTGTTTCATTTTACCGTTTTTTGTAATAATTATTACGTCACTTTTATGTGTGGTCTTAAATAGAGTGTTTATTTGAAAAGGTCGGCCATGCATGGGGTAAACAGATATGACAGATAGTGGTCTAAGATAAGACTGCATAATCACTCATTTTTGGTTTAGGGTCACCTTCGGAAACTGGCTCGCATGTGGTTACCCGGGCACAAATATCAGTTATCCCCCGGCCTCCTTATTTACCCAAGAATCCAGAACCCGGAAATCTGTAACAGCTGTTATGTGATATCGCGCCTTGAAATGAAAATTATGGAATTCTCAGTGTAGCATAATATAAAAATTTAATACATTCAAAATATTCATGCTTAACCACTGCGTTTTAAATAGACCACTTAAAGAACAAAGACTGAATTGATAGTAACTATTGATGATGATCATTACGATATGCATGAGTACATGGTTTCCCTCTATAGCTGTTTGCACACCAGTATCATGATTTTGCTCAGGCCTATTAAATAAATGGGAACTTTGCTTGGAGACCCGAAAAAGAATGATAAACATCCATTTTTAAGTTTCGAAGTTGGAAAAATTATGAAGAAGTTAGATCTTGGCGTTGCTGCGCATGCCTTAGTTAAGGTGTTATTATTATGTCACAAAACTAGCCAAAAAATATAATTAAGTTCAAAAATACATTTCATTTTCATGAAACTAAATATTTCAATAAAAATACATGTATACAGTCAGAACTCGCTCAAATTTAAGTAGATTTTCGTCATCAAAAATATTCCTGTTCAGTATAGTGTTCTCAAGATGTCTCTATGCATGCATAGTGATCGTTTTACTGCATGAGACAATTGGAAGCTTAGAAAATCATCATGAATGTACGACAAAATTCAGAAATGTTCCTGAACTAGTAGGATTGTGAACGGATGACGTGCTATTATTTTGGCTGCATGAATATCGCTGTGAGCTAGTGATAGTGATTCTTTGGGAACCTTGATCTAGATATATTGAACTGAAAGCTATCGGCTTAGTTTTGATATTATTACAAAAGATCACATGACCAGCACATGATTCATGAAGTTTTATACGAACTAAAACAGGAGCCTTGATGTAATCTTGATGCATAATTGATTTGTACGATATTTCAAGATCAATTTGTGGTAGCCTTTATAAAAATGATCAAACAATATTTTGGATTCCATTTGTTTGGTTTTAGGCCTAACACATCATTGTGGTTATTGTATTGTCCTTGGAAATCTTACTTCAAGTATTGTAAAGAAAGTGCCCCTATGCCAACTTTCGTCCAAGTACTAAAAACATCATGTTAACCCTTGAAGAGCCGGGCTTTTTCGACCCACCTCACAGCCGGGGGGGGGGGGGGGGGGGGGCCCTTCCGATCTCGGAAACCGATTGACGAAACATCAAGTGTAGGGGGGGGGGGGGGGGTAGGGTACTAGTGGATAGCTAGGACCCTCACGAGTCCATTGGTACCAAAAAATTGAAAATGGACCTTGTATGACGTCACAGTGACGTCATAAGTGACGTCATGTCAAAAATCGCAAAAATCATGGTTTTTTGCTATTTCTTCAAGCAAAAGTGGCGTTTTTAAGCAATGGCGTGTGTCAAAGTAGTTTACACATGTTCTTACTCCAAATAAATCAAATAAATAAGACCAACGATTGTCAAAATCATGGTTTTTCGCAACTTTTTCAAGCAAAAATTGCATTTTTTAGTAATAATGTGAGTCAAAGTATACTTTCACATGTTCTTACTACAAAAAAATCAAATAAATAAGATAAAACATAGTGGAAGTGTATCCTGAAAACAAAAAACACGATTTGTGTGTAATTTCCATTGAAAATCTGTTTTTGGTCAGTTTTTCGTTTGACCCAGCGTGCCATTACGTAACACCACTTCCCAACCCTAGGTCCGATTTTCACAAAAATGGTCTTAAAATAAGTGCAAGGCTTAAAGGAAAAAAGTCAAGAAGTTTCAGCGCGAAAAAATAACAACCAGCGGAGGTATAAGAAAAAATGTTGGAGGGGGCGTAATTACTACAGAAGTCAATAGATCCACTTATCTAGTCATCAATAGTAGATTTTTTAAGCCAGGGCACCTCATTAAAAGTTATGGGTTTTTTCGTTTATGATAAGAAGTAAAACGATTTGCATTCATACAACCAATAGAATTGAAGGGTAGAGAAAGGCCATAATAGCAAAACATTATGGTATACGTTATCTGATTGGATGCGGAAGCTTTGAACATGTTTGTTATCAATTATTGATTAGTCTACTGCAAACACATTTCTGAATTGTTCCTTTGTTGATTATAAATTATATCATGGTTATAAAATTACATTATCTTGACGAACCATGGTTTGAACATTTAAGGGTAAATGACCTCCATCTGCTCAGGAAAATGTGAATCCTAACTATTTTTTAATCATGAAAAGATAAATAGTTTCCACTGCATTTGCGGGGACTCGAACCATGGATTATGGCGGGGGTTAGTCATGCATTACGAAGCGAAGGACCTACTGCTGAGCTATCAAGGCAGCATTGCAATCGTGAACTAAAATCTAAAGCATAAACATTAGAATGCCATATTTTTCTTTTGTTTACATAAAAAGTGCAATTTTTGCCTCAATGGAATGCTCAATTTGTAAGAAAATTATGCGAATGTTTATAAACAGGGCGATCTCATAGTCGTAATTCATATCCAGTTTTTCAGGTAAAACAACGCCGGTTTGTTACATTATCATCCAAAATCAACACCACATATTTATAAAATATTATTTGTAATTCAATAAGAAGTATCAAGCCTACAATCTGTCAAAATTTGAAAACAATCGAATTGTTCGAACATCATGAAATTATGAGGTTTCGGCAAAAAAGGCATCAACTTTTGGAAGTAGTCTATTGACGTCATTTTGACTTTGATAATGAACGTGAAATCACTAATAAAGATTCATGTATAAAACTACAGACTCTATTCCATATGTACGCCAAAAATTGTGATATTCTGATATGTGTAAGTAAGTAAAAACTTGCAGTAAAATGACGTTCAGCCGAGCAAGATGATTTAGGGACTGTAACCTTAAACTTTCAATACATTGTGCAGTTACGTTTTGATGATGATGAAATAGTAAAAGAAAAAGCACACACAACACATTAAAATTTCCATTTGGTCTATTGAATCACGTTACATTGATCCACATATATCAATTCTTTTCAAATCCTTTGAACCACATAAAACCCTTTTATGCTCATGTCACTGTTTACAGGTTTTGTCCATAATATACCAATGATCTTTGCCGTAGAACTAATCAAATTAATTCCCCCTTAATTGCACTTATTGCTGAGAGGATCTTTGTTCTTATCTAATCAAAAATATGTTCTACCTTTGTCATTATGCAAGAGCTGCCCTAAAAAATACTGAAATAGTGTATGATCTTTCCATATATTACATTCACATAAAATGTAAATTGAGTTAGCGCATAGGTTCTTGGTCAATTGTTGTGAATGGGGTGTCAGAATATGAAGAATTTATACAAGATTCTGATTACAAATTCGCACCAATGAGTCACAGGTTTAATTCCCTGGAAAGGTGCTGATATGTGCATTTGGGTTTTTAGTCCATAATTGCTTCTGCAGGTTCTCTTTGCAATCCGAACTTCTCCTGCAGCTAAAATCTGTCACTTATTGCATCTTTGGCAACTTGCTCTGATCAAAGTACGCCAATTTTCCCGCTAATATGTTTCAAAGCCTTTCAAAGCAAACAACTTTCTTGTAGTTACATGACAAATTCTTCTGTCAATCTCCTTATAATACTTACGATGCTGTGACATGACACCGAGTACCATGGTGGCGTTTCTTCTCACTGTCTTATCTTCAGCTGTGATCAGTCTCAGCAAGGAATTGAGGGCCCCAAGCTCTAACATCATGGCCTTATTTTCATCACCTATTGGTATACACAAAGATTATAATGTTGTGTTATGTTGATCGTTGCACTGATTTAGGCTACAGGTTGGCCAATGGCTAAATTGTGCACATTCAGTACTTGAGACTAATTTTAAAGGGGGTCTGCACAATCAAGGGAACTATCATTTTGACTATCCTGTGATTAAACTTTGAGTAATAATAATTTTCTTAATTATGATGCTCTATTAATCATTTTACAAGGCCTTAAGCAGCCAGGCAGTCAGCCATGCTGGGAGTGCTTTGTACATATATGGTCAATTTTTTAAATTTGTAACTGCACACAGTTTTTGACCAATTTCCTATTCTTTGTACTAAAAATCTTCTGATTTACACACCAAACATTTTTAATTTATACACCCAAACCTTTATGAATCCTACCAAAGACTTTGTCATTACTAGGCCTATAATTCTATTGCACAGTCTGAATGCCATCTTAATAGGAACTTTGCATGCTTATAGTCAGTGTTCCCTCTAAGGTTTTTGAGCTTGCACAAACTCGGCCAATTCTGTGAAAGTTGAAGAGCTAGGTGCTTGCCCCAAAATCACCTGCCGAGATGGAAATTTGAGTGAAATAAGGAGAAAAAAATATCTTTCTCTTACATTTTCAAAAAAGCTGTTGCTCCAATTGGCTTTACCGGGAACAATGCTTATAATAGATTTTTGCACAACTTACATTTTTCAGCAAATTTATACAGCGCCTCACATCCTTTGACCAGGATTTCATCTTCTGGACTCTCCAACATCAATACCACTGTAGCTGCTTTCTTGCTCTCAACAGCCAGGGGGTCAAACTTTTCAGAAAAGAAAAACAAAATTAATGTATATAGGTTTATCAACCAGGGCTTGCAATTCAGAATTTATACAACAGCAACATATTTCTCCATATCAACACTTAAACTCTATTGAAGGTGCATGGTCCGATTTTTAAAATTTTAGTTTTTGCTGTCATATGAAAGATCACCACTTAAGATGTTTCAATTTCAAATTTGAGTCAAATCGGAACAACCGTTTTGATTTTATAAGCAATTTTGTATTTTCCATCAGCCTATCCTTTACTGTGTAAATAATATTATTATAAAAAGAGAATTGAAAAAAGAAGAACTTCTGGCTTTTACATGCAACAACCTAGAGTTGTCAATCCTACTGATTTGCACCATTTGATCAAAAGATGCGGATAACAAACCATTATAGTACCACCCCATCCTCGGATAGCAAAGTATGAAAGCTTTTAAGGATAAGGTGCCTTTCCAGGTACTAAAGAGTCAAATGACCAAAACCAAAAATTTTATTTTTCAAATCTAAATTAAGCAGGCCTACTCATCAAAAAGGTGTACATACCACATCTTTTGGTGGCGCTTCTGCCTCCTTCTTATTCTTCTTACCCATGATAGATGTCTTTGCCAATCAACTGAAAAAGAAATAGTATCATGAAACAGAAAATTAAGGGACAAAAAAATACTGAAAACAAGTTTAACTCTTTTACTCTGGCGGCTCGCAAAAGCGTGCAGACCAGAATTTCTACTTCAAAGCACTTTTTTCAAATAGCTTTAAAAAACAAACTACAAAATGAGTACAATCCCAAATTAGTTAAAAATTGACCAGTAAGCAGTTGAAATGAACAGCTATATCTAGCACCATCATTTTTATTAGCAAAGAGAATAATCCTTGCGTGCTACAGCTATCATAAAGTGAGGTCGACGTGAGCCGCTTCCATAGAGTATAAGGACTAGCCTTTGGCTCCTCAGAGCGGCTTTCTGTCCAAATAGGACAGATTGTGAAAATATTATTCCGGTGTGAAAGAGTTAAAGCAATACTATAAGATCCTAACAACAGAGTGTCCCCGATCACCCATGACTTTCGCTTTTTCAAATGACTAGGTTTGCTTTTGGTAGATATTGATGATGCCCTCCCAATATTCTAAAGATGCATACTTTTCAGTCATGATTACAAATTTGTTGAATTACATAATGTAAATTTGGGATCGTGGGGTTCACAAATTTCATGCAACATAGTAAAGAAAATTACATGGGTTCAATTTGTGCTTATTCTTCATGACAAGACAAGTTCAAGGGAAACTATACATACATTGTATGAATGCCCCTTTTTGCACAGGGGTTGGTTTTTCAAGATGGTCTGATTTCAATGGAAATAGGCTCAAATTAATCGAACTGCCACACAGATTCAGAAAATGTATAGTTTGGCATGCGTAAAATGTTGGGATTTTTAGAAAAACAAGGGTTCAAAGCGTCATGATTGTCCAATACTCATCATCCCACATGTGAGGGCTCACCCCAAAAGGGGGGACTTTGCAGATGATATCAATTTTGATTTTTTCATTTCATCTGTTAATTGCAGCATTTCCTAAGCTTTAAAATGACACCTTACTTGTTGAAATTGATCACGGCGATCAAATTTTACAACAGAAAATCTGTTGGAATTTCTCATTATTTTCTTTATTTTTTGTGGCCTATTTTCACCTGTTTCTTGAAAAGTATTCTGTTGCAAAGTCCCCCTTTTTTGGAATGAGTCATCACATATAGGACTAGCCTTTGGCCCCTTTTTTGGCCCATATTCGTACTTGAGGAAATTCAAGTGGATTTGAGCAACTCCACTGGCAATTTTCAAAATGCTGACCAGAGTATTTCTGCATAACAGACACGCAGAATTACACGACATGTGTTGTGTATCAGTGTAAATCAACCCCCGGAAATCTACATGCGGAATACAGTACTGCGGAAATACAAGCGGATTTGTGTATTACTGCAGCATCTGATATTTTGATCATGAAACCCGAACGACTCACTGCGATGATTTATCTCATTCGTTGATCGGACGGGGAGCATACACAATTCTGTAGAAAAATTCAAGTGACTTTGCCCAATGACGCATTTTGTTGATCTTGGTTTCATGTCTTTCGCTGATCAATAGCAAATCGTTTTCATATGTCGTTTATGTACATGTATCTTCTCAATAAAATGAAATCATTGAGTCTATTTTTGTGGATTAATTATAGCGAAGGTAGCGGTAAGGTGCTTTTCAAAATCCTGAACGCTGGTTCCATTGAAATACGTGGTTGCAAGGTTGCCAAATTCGCTTAGCGTCGGTGCTTCATATAGGATATGAGGCACGAGTTCAGTGCAAGTGATATATACTAAAAGAAGCTACCCTGTTCACAAATTCCACCCATTTTAACATAAATAAAGTTAGGCAATCCACATCCAATTTTGTAACAAATAATAAAACTTCATCATTAACAACTTTAAAAATTTGAACCATTTTTCATAAATCGTGTAGTTTTCCCATTGAACATAAGGTTTTCACCAAATAATAATAGGTAAAAATCAGTCTCTTTTGTATATTTGTGTGTTGTCTTTTCTTCAACTAACAATAGGCCTACTACATCGTTTGCCAGATCAAAGTCTGTATAAGAGGTCATTATGAAAAGTTAAACAAAGACAGGCCTGAACACAGAAATGGGAATAGCCCCGGGGGCATAGCACTCTTCTCTTCCGACCATCCCCTTCTCCACCCCTGTTTCAATGTTGGATGTAAAGATGCTCCTTGTGTTCGGATCAACATTGAGCGGGGAACGGGGAAAGCGTACGAAATCAATGACATGCACAGATAATTGTACCAAGACTTTTTTCACTGATTGAAGAAATTCACAGTTTGAGGAGAGTTCTTTACGTTAAAGTGATACGCAGAGAAAAAATTTAGGGGGCGCTACCAGCTGTTTTAATTTTGTGTACAAAGTCTATTGGATTTTGAGGTAGTCATTTTCATACTCTTTTTTTTACCATGTTAAATCTATTCCTGGTCCATACAATTTATAGAAGTTTTAGAGGAAAATTAAATCTTTAATAAAATATAAAGAGTCCAAAATTTCAAGTTCAATGTTGCCTTTAATTACCAAAAATGTAAATAGCATGACGGAGGGAGTATTGTTACCAAACAGATCTCCAGAGGAAATCCCATCAGTTGTCTATTTATAGGGTGATTCCCTTGAAAAGACCTCAAGTATGACAATTTACATAATTGCCTGCATGCTCATCTTCTGTTGTTCCTACTGGTTTAGCTAATGGATCATTACATAACTAAATGGGCTGACTGATAGCACTGACCTTAAATATACATTGTTTGGTAAATGACCCTGATTTATTATTCTTTGGCCAAATCTTAATACAGGACACTGAATGTTTTGGCTGTTCCACTTACTGCTGTGCCCCAAATGCCAGAATTTTCATAAAAGTGATTTTCTGGACAAATTGGGAACTTTTTTATAGGCCTATTCTTCTTCTGTATTTGTTTAAAGGACACCTTGTTAGATATCGTGTGCATTTTTTCCCATTTATTAAATAAATTTATCATAATTTTATTCAATGATAAAGAGGAGGACCCGAAATTCCCATAGACTTTAAAATTTGCACGATTGATTCTAACCCTGAAAGGAATAAAATGAGCGGATGAGCCGAAGAAAAATCAGAATTTTATTTTTTGGTGAATCAGCCTAATGAGCATATACAGAGATTAGCACATTATACCGACCGCTGCAAATTACAAATTGCAATACGGACAAACCAAACTAGCGGGGTGCGCGCTTCCCGCTAGTTACACTAAAATGTGTAAAAAAACAGTTCAATCATGGGGCATTGGAGGTAATATACTGGTTCAATAACTTAATGTCAATGTCTTAAGGTTTGGATCAAATTCAAAATATAGCATTTTTAATGTTCAGTTTGTAGACTATACTGAAAACTGAGACAAGTCTGAGACTAAGTTAGTATCACTAAGTCTAAGTCTTAAGAATAAGTATAGAAATTAAAATTGCCGAGATGAGACTCATTAATTTCCCTGGCCTTGTCACTTGATCACTTGTCACAGAAGCCCCCCCCCCTGTGGATATGGGAAACAGTTTACAAAATAAAAAGCAAGGAACACAAAGACATATACAAGCGACTAGGGGACGACCTAGTAACCTTGTCGGTCAAACTCAGATCCATTGTTTTGATACAGCAGTAACTCCGAGGATCGATCGACTATCGACGTTTACAATCTGCACTTTACTTTTCTTGCCACAGCTTTAGAGCTTTCATAAAAATAATATTTAATTTTCATACTTTCGGCCTGA
>JXSR01S038668.1:119756-130956 GCA_000969725.1 Ophiothrix spiculata
TTTTCCCCGTTCTTTTTATCAAGTTAGCTATTTTGATTTTCGTTTTCTAAAATATCAAATAAAAAAATGAAATGCGCAAATAATGACGCTAAGACGAAATGCGCGCGGCGCACGGGAAACAAACTTGTTTTTTGTTTTTGCCTAATATGGTCGTGAAATTTTACAAGGGTTATGAAAAAAATATGCGCTTTCATCTGGTATCAAAATCTCCAATTTGATTTTTGAGTGAGATTGATCGATTACGTACCTTTAAATGGGAATAACGCAAAAACTAAACTTGCATTGCAAAACCAAATACATATTTCAAAACTAGAAACTTGGTCAATTTTTCTCATACCAAACATGATTTCAGAACTACCTTTACTTAGGATTTATAAGCAAAACAATTTTAGTTCAGTAATCTACATATTGTACTCAGGAAAAATCCGTAGCAATCCGAACAAAACACACTCGCGTTTACACTTACCGCTAAATAGACATTACGAACCAACTTCATTTTTTTTAAACATTCAATTGTATTTACTAAACCTTTCCACCCTCTTGTGATCATTATTTAGTGATTATAATAGCTTTTTAAATCTCATTAAGGGTGAAAATATGGTCGCCTCCAAACAAAATTTTCGCTACCAAACATTAGGTTGTGATGTCACCAAATATTTGTCATCAAATTTAAAGTATGAACCGTTAACAAACATTTGGTGCAATGTATATGGCAATTCAATACATGTGCAATCTAGTGCGAAATTTTATTTGGTCTCAACTCGGCGGTGAAGTTATTTTATTTGGAATCACTCGTCATTTTGACGTCACGACCAAATGTTTGGTAACTAAAATTTTGTTTGGAAGCCGACTATGTTTTCACCCTTAGTCCTTTGGTTAAATGTTATGCACATTTTCACTTGGGGCTCTGTTGAAAGTCGATGGATAGGCCTCTTTGAACTCGCAAGTATTGAGCATCTAAATGCACCAATATAAGCTAATATATATTAGCTCTTGATCTACCAATATACCAAAGTGAATCCAGCAGTGATAGGCCTGGTTTTAAGAACTTTTTTACCACACCTAGGATGGTTTGTTATAGAGGGCTTGCCGTGTTTGCGATCAAACTGGTTGACAAACTTTTTGTGCAACTGATTTGGCTCAGCATAAACTCGAACCAATTAAATCTGATGGTTTCAACTTTATTTCTTGGTTTAGGTGATCTTATAACACTCTACATTATTACAAACACTATTCTAGAATAACATGTGTTGATATCAATGATGCTATAATATGTACTGTGTGCAGGGCGATTTTTATATTACAGTAGAAACTCATTATAACAAAGTTGTTTCGGGACAGTCAATTTACTTCTTTATATCCAAAATTATGTTATATCAGAGTTTTTTAAAAAAGCAAAGAAATAGTTAAGTGATACTGAAAAATTAGTTCTTTATAACAGGACTTTTTTTTTTATATCAGATTATGTTATGAGTTTCCATTGTATTAATTTATACAGTTTTAGCTGAAGTGTATGCTAATTTTAATGAAATGCAATTACAAGAAATAAACGAAGAAAAATATTTCTTTCATACAAAATGTTATTATAAATCACATGATTCTACAAGATATTATAAATTCATTTTGAAAGTTACATTATATATGAATATAAATGAATTTAAACATTCTATCATCATAAATTTCATTTTTTATTCAAATTAACCTTTAGTTAAAAAGTTATTCATCTAC
This sequence comes from Ophiothrix spiculata, assembly GCA_000969725.1. Classification (NCBI taxonomy): domain Eukaryota; kingdom Metazoa; phylum Echinodermata; class Ophiuroidea; order Amphilepidida; family Ophiotrichidae; genus Ophiothrix; species Ophiothrix spiculata. The sequence continues at coordinate 121,485 of JXSR01S038668.1, forward strand.
AATCAGGGAAAAAAGTTGTTGGAATAGACAAGCTATTTTGGCTCAATTAAACTTTTAAATGAGTATCAATTGTAACTCGCTTTCCCAACTCCTCCTCCACCCTTATTTTCAATGTTGGATAAATTGCATGGCACTTAAATTTTGATCAACATGGAGTAGGGAAGCAGGCAAAACTTCAAATATCATTGAGATGTAAAACAATACATGCCAACTAAAGAAATTATAAAGGAGAAGCAATGCTCGCCGCCATTTTGATTTGGCCACCGTGTAAAACTAAGGGATGGCGGCCATCTTGGATTGTCACTCATATTGTACTTCTGGCATTCGAGAGTCTTCACAGCTGATTAGCGGGAAAATTTGCATATCATGATCAGAGTTAATGGTGCGTTTACACTGTGACAACTTGTTCCGACGTAGGGCATCTTATTTGCAACTAAAAAGTTGTAGCTGAAAGCGACTGATAGTAACGATAGCGTGCGTAGCTAGCAGCGTGTATGAGCATTTACTGACTTTAACTAATGATGACGGGCATAAAAAACACGCAGGGCTACTTTGCTTCTTGTTACCCCAAGTCGTCACAGTGTAAACGCACCTTTAGGCACAATAGATGCTGCTTGAAACACAGACCCGGTTTGGGCATGAAACTAAATGCACACGGGCGTCAGGTGAATGTTTAGGAAATCTGCCTGGGTATTGGGGTAATCTCTGAACATATCCGGAGGTACAATATAACTCTGCTATATGAGCGACAAGTAGATGGCGCAAGCACCACTTCTCGGTTTGAAGTTCTTTGATGCCATCACTTTTTTCCTTGATTGAATATTTAAATACATATATAGTGTTAGACTTGATGTCCACAGACATTCGCTCGCTTGAGAGGCATTCGCTAGCAATATAAATTGCTCTTTTTCTCTGAAATGGAAGGGAAATAGTGCTTGAATATTGGTTAAAACAATGTTAGCATTAGTTAAATCGTGGAATGGTTAAATCAATGTTTACATCAATATCCAAGCATTGTGAGTGTCATTCACTCATAAGTTGAGCAAGTAAGAGCTTGGTCACAGTAACTCGTACGAACAGTTACGAGCAGTGTTTAGTTCGTTTAAAAGGACCGCGAGCAAAGCAGCAGCGAGGGCGTCGCGTGGTCCTATTAGATGGACTGTTCGTAAGAGTTATTGTGACCAAGCTCTTAGTCTTGATTAATTGATTATTTTGATTCTTTTCAACATGACAATATACAAGTCAAGACCAGGCGGTGCAGGTCGTGGCAACTCTTACTGGTTGCCGTACGATATCGTAGTCGATCCCCGGCTGCGTCATGTCCTATACCGCCTCTGGCGTAACCGTTGGCTTATTCGCGGAAAAATACAACTTCCGGGTTGGTCACTAAAATTATTTTCGTAATCCCTAAAAAATATGATAACTGAACCCCAGCGGATTTAGAATAATATAATTATGTTACTTACTATAAGAACACTTTTGTAATTTTTTGAGGAAAGGTAAAAATATGATCTTTGTAATTATTTTCTTCCATACGTGAGTCACGTGACCCAATAGAAATACACGTAAATCGTACCCTGAATTTTTAGAAATCCCTCGTCCCTAAAACTAGTGGATGCATTATATCGTGTCCTCAGCCGCCTGGTCAAGACTGAATAAAGCGAGTGAATGTCTCTGGGGCAAGTGAATGTCTTTGAGCGGAAAGCCTTAAGAGTAACTTAACCATATATAAAATCCACGTCATAAGTTCTTACCCATGATTTCGACACGCCTACAGATAAATTAAACAAACAATTTTTCTAGTAATTTTTGGCACACCAACCAAGTCTCATCAATTTGTAGTCAGAATGTATCAAGTTCTTTACCATGCAATACCGATTTGCAAAGAACGGATAATTTGAAAAACTTACCTCTGAATTCAGTTGTTGTAAATTCCTGATGACACACTGAGGGTAAAACCACAAACTACAGTGAGTAAAGGGATCAATAAAACTAGAACTCGCTCCACAGCGCGCGGGTTATTCAATTCATCGTGATGGCACACGGTAGCATTATTGACCCATTGGATAACATATTAACAGTTACCACTGGCCCTGTACTCATTTGTATTGGTAATGGTTCTCTGCGTGTAATTGAGCAATTTACAACAATTCAGAGGGAAATTTTTAAAATAATTTGTTCTTTGCAAATCTTTATCGCATGTTTATGACCTTGATATCCTGACTACAAATTGATGAGACTTGGTTGGTGTGCCATAAATTATCAGAAAAACATTCGTTTAATTCATCTGCAGGCGTGTCGGAATCATGGGTAAGAACTTATGATGCGAAGTTTATTTCAAATATTTTGATCTTCGAAATACCAGTACCTAAATTTACACATCACATACATGAATTATATTGCACATTATGTACAGAAAAAAGGAGATATATATATGAAAATTAAATATGGACATTTAAGTCTCTCATGTATACAATTTTCTCATTGTTGATTATATTATTTTTAATTTATAGGCCCGTATTCACTAAAGGGGAATAACTTTATTCCAGGAATAACTTTTATTTCTTCCCATTGGTCACGCCATATTGTATTCACAAACGGAGAATAAAGTTATTCCATGAGCTAGTTATTCCAGGCTGTATAACATCAAACTTAGATTAGGGCTCTGAACTATCTCTATTTCAAGAACAACAAATCCAGGAATTAAGTTATTCCTGGAATAACTCTTGTGAATATGGGCCATAAAGGTTAAATAATGTAAATATGTTTGCATCTTGTGGTACATAATTCTCCTGTTATCTGGAAAAAAACAGTACGGCTGTTTTGTTTCAGGATTAAGCTACTGAATATGACAAGTATTTGATTTTGGCTTTTAAGATGAAGATAATAAAAGCCTTTTCACTGCAATTGTTTTACAAATGTATTACATTCTGGTACAAAAGACAACGACTTGACACTTTTTTGCATGATTTTCAAAAAGTAAAAATAGCTGTACCAGGTTTCCAGATTATAGGAGATATGTAAAAAATAAAGGAGATGTTGGTTTTGTCAAAAATCTGTGATTTTGGCCCAAAATAATGTGGGTTTTTTTTACATATTGAAAAAAATATCGTAAGTTGCTTTTTCAAATGTTAGATTCTTACACATATCTCATTTTTAAAATATTGTCAAATAAGAGGTCAAAAATAGCAAATATTCCTACAAATCTTAATTTAAACAAAATTTTGAGCCTTTGCAATTATTTCATAGATATAAATCAACAATTTACAAAACAGACATTTGCAGATTCAAAAAAGACATCTTCTGTTTTAAAATGACACTTGCCTCAGGCCAAAAAAGAAACAAGTTTGTTTCTGGTAACCCGCGCGCGTTTCTGTTAAGTTACATATTTCCCGCATTTTTTTTTTTTCGTATTTCGTATCAAAAAAAAATCTTATTGTTGATAAATAAAAAACTATTCTGTGAAATAGCTTACTGGAGACTTGCGTAAAAACAAACAAAGATGCAACAAAACAAGTCGCATGTTGTATTATTGAACATGAAAGAGAAACCAAGGGCGGCTAAAGTTATAAACAAAACTTTTATGGTTAATAATGATATTAATAAATAACAATAGAAACCAAGAGCATTGCTGTAATGTGTTTTTCTTTCTGCATTTTTGGTAGAAAAAAAGAAAATCCGCATAGCGCATATCGCATTGCATTTTCGAAAAGTAAAAAATAAAAAGCCGCGTACCGCATTGTACTTTTCAAGCATGTTACCAGAAACAAACTTGTTTTTTTATTTGGCCTGCCTCACAGGAAGAGTTGCTACAATTCTTCAAGTTGACCCATGATATGTCAAAATACTTTAAACCTAGAAAACTTGCATCAAAGTTTATATTTTATACACATTTCCAATACCATTACATCTGGAAAAATTTGGGGTTGAAATGAAAGATGATATTTTGCTATGAGTTTAAGAAAATTTCAATTTGCAAAAATCACAATTTCTGCAATGATCTGCATGTAAATCCCCTTAGCAATGAATACTTTCATATGAATTGAATTTTTAATTGCCAACTAACAAAAACTTTTCCAAAAATGATGGATCGACACTAGGCTTTTGACATTTAGGTCCGTATGCACAAAACAAAACAATTTTTGGAGCTAAATTGATGTGCATCTGCAGTGGATATAGGAATATCACTGAAAACATAACCAAATATACCACCTGATATATTATTAAATTTTAAAATGGTCAATGCCTCTTTTAGTGTAAAATTGAAAATGGCAATCTATATATGTGATGACTCACCCCGAAAAGGGGGACTTTGCGACAAAACACTTTTTCAAGAAACTGATGAAAATAGGCAGCGAAAAACAAAGAAAATAATAAGAATTTCCAGCAGATTTTTTGTTGTAAAATTTGATCAATTTCAACAAATAAGGTGTAATTTTAAAGTTTAGAGAATGTTGTAACAGATGAAATGATACAATCAAAATTGATATCATCTTCAAAGTCCCCCCCTTTCGGGGTGAGCCATCACATATGTGATGGCTCACATCGAAAGGGGGGACTTTATCAATTTTGATATTATCAATATCATTTCCTCTGTCACAGCATTTTCTAAGCTATTTTTCTATCAAAATAGTATAATATTTATTAGTCCATTCAGTCTTTTTTACAATTTTACAAAGTTGGTCAAATAGCAGAGACTTGAAAAAAGTAACTTCCCTGCAAGCGTATGTGTTAACACTCAAGTACAGCTGCATGGGTATGCGTATTGTGTCACGCCTCTACGATTTACGCACACATGGGGAAGTGGTAAACATGCACCTCTGCATGTACTGCCACATGGCTCATGGCAAAATATTGAATATGCTGACTTTTAAATTTATTTATAAGTTAAATTGTGACCGTATTTGAGGTGTAGTAAAACAAATACAACATGGTTTATTTTAGAGAAGTATTGCTCAGTGTGGACACCCTGTCCCAGCATTTTACAAAAACAACATTTCTTGATTTTTCCATGGATTTTACCTGATGAAATATCAAAATTCCATTATAATCATTTTTACAAAAAAACACAAAAACAGGTTACTTTTCAAATCTTACGACTACGCATACAAACCTGAAGTACAGATCCCTGACACAATGTGGAAAATAAGTCTGATTACTTTTGATTTTGAGCCAATCAAAATATACTTTTCCCTGATTTTGAGGCATTTTTATCAAATTCCCTGACTGGAAAAAAGTAAAATAATATTCCTCATTTCCCTGATGGGCTGGAACCGAGGATGATCAAGGGAGAAAGTCTTAGGAGCAGTATTTTGCAATACTTCCTCTCAAACACTGTTGTATTCGCATAATACTTTCAATATTGGAAATTGGATTAATGAGGGAAGATATCATACTCATTCAGCGTCATGCACATCATCAACTGAGCTTAAATTGGTGTATATTCCGGTCCGGCTAAATTCAGTTCCAGGTGTAAAGATTCAGTTGTTCATAGAGATAGTGCAAATAATACAGTGGAAACTCTTTAACATGAAATCTGTTTGTCCAAAAACCATGTTAACACAAATTGACTTTCAAATCCCTGGCATTGAACTTGTATGCAATAAGTGATGGATAACACAAAATCCTGATAACACAAACTAAAATGCGTAATCCCTCAGTTTGTGAGGTTCTACTGTACTTTACACAAATGATCATCATATTGCACACAAATAAAAGTGTTTGTTTTCAACATTTCCAAATCTACAAGCATACCTGTCAACATTTCCAAATTCTGATGTGGGAGACTAAAATTTACGAGTTTCGTATACGGACAACTGACATATGAGGCCCAAAAGGTACACTTAAATTTTTTTTATGTAACTTTTAAAAACCGACAAACAAAAGCAAAAAAAAATGTCTCGCAAGTGCATAGACGACTCATATAACGACCTCATTTTCAATTTTTCACCATGGTATATTTTTTTCTCAAATCGGGAGATTTTTATTTCTAAAGCGGGAGATGTTTTTAAACAGCGTGAGAAATAGCTAGAAATGGCTACCCGATCGGGAGATCAGTAGGACTACCTAAAAGCGGGAGACTCCCGCCTAAATCGGGAAACTTGACAGGTATGTACAAGATCTGATGCATACACGTTCCCAAAACCGCTATTTTGGTCTCCATGCCAGAAGAACAGTGAGTCTGATATCTATTTGCAATGACTTCCATTTGCGATGTTTTCTTTGCGGATGCTCATAAGCACTCGCAAGATATTAATCGCAAACAAAATCATCGCAAATGGTTTGCGATGATCTAAGTGAAATCAGTTTAATCCATCGCAAATTTGCGATGAAGTTTGGCATTTGCGATGGATTTAGACGTTAGTGAAATAGGCCCCCTGCAGGAGCTGATCATCTATGTTGATGTTTTGAATGGTGCTGCCATTTCTTCTAACACAGTTTTCGGGAAATCCATCGCAAATTTGTGATGTTCTCGCTTTTGCAACGAAGTTTGGCATTTGCAATGGATTTAGACGTTCATGAAATAGGCCCCAGGAGCTGATCATCTATGTTGATGTTTTGAATGGTGCTGCCATTTCTTCTAACACAGTCATGAGTTTAGCTTCCTCGTCTGCTTTTGATCTTGTCCATGCTAGCGCTAAATGTGTTGCCTGAGGGGATCGATCTGAAATGACATCAAATAATGTGATGAAAAAATAAGTTAGGCATAGGTCTGCCTTTCAAATAATTGGTTGAAGTGACAAAAAAGACCCAAATCACTTCAGAAGACACAGCCCAGTCAGGTGTGAAATCAAGAGTGCAAGGCCCAATTGTTAGTTAAAGGAGCATGGTCCGATTGCCTCAACGTTTTTTCAAACTTTTTGATATTTTGGTACCAAAATTGCATATGCTTATAACCCATGTGAAATTTCACGGCTCGGTTGTTTGGGCGATATATATGAAAATGTGTCTAATTATGGTAACCATAATTAATTCTTTACAGAAACGTATAGGAAGCTCTGAAATACAAAACTGCCAATAAAATCAAAACCGTTTGACCGATTCAGCTGAAATTTAGACCTCTTGAGTGGTTTCTTACATATGATACTGAAAACCAAATTTTGAAAAATCGGGCCGAGCTCCTTTGAAGCAATACTATAAGATTTTGATCAAAACTGATTTATAGTAAAAACAGCATAACATGAAAGAATGTGATTATCTTAAAGCGTTCCAAAAATTGATTTGCCACTGAAACTGAATTTAATTCCAACAAATTACCATAACAGAAAAAGTAAGCATATTAAGCCAAATCATTTGGAGGGTATTAATATTTACCAAAAACAAACCAAAAGTCATTGGTGACAGGGGGTGCTTCATTTTTAACACTTTATAGTATTGCTTTAATGCAAGCCTGCCCTGGATTTTTGTTTACTTTGTCCAATAATTTTTTGTTTTGCCATAGTGGCCCAATTGTTCAAAAATTCAACAGAACCACTTTTTCAATGTCATATGAAAGATGACCACTCAAGAAATTCAAGTTCAAAATTTCAGCTTAATCGGTCAAACCGTTTGGATTTTACAGGCAATTATGTATTTCAGATCCTCCTATACGTTACTTTGTAAAATTAATTATGTTTACCATAATTAGATACATTTTCATATATAATCTCCAAAACGGAACATAATTCAGCCGTGAAATTTCACATGGGTCATGAGAAAAATATGAGCAACATTCTGGTACTAAAATCTCAAAAAGTTTGAAAAAAGTTGAGGCAATCGGACCAGGGGTCAATTTCACTAACATTACGATGCATCGTAGCTAACGAAGGGTTCAGCTCATAACAAAAACTACATTTCACAATTTTCGGAAAACACTTTGTAAGTGTTTACCACATGGTAAGGTATATTAATCATGCATTAGAAAAATCGAACCCTTTGTTAACGTTGCGTGGGGTCAAGAGGTGGTCATAGCTAACGACGGGTTTTGGTCTTACGATGGGTTAATGATGCATTTTAACGTTAGAGAAATCGACCCCAGGCTCCTTTAATGCAATTTAGAAGATCAGTGCATTTTTTGTTTTGCTTGATCAAGAGCCATATTAATTTTATGAAGTACAAAATGTGTCTACAAATTATATATTAAAACTATATTTTCCAGTAATTCTATACCATTTTACCCATAACCTTTTGCAGGACACATATAGACCAAACAATAATTTATTGAACAGTGTAAACAAAAATTCTGAGTACAGGGACCCATTGTTTGTAAATGCAACCCCTCCATGGATTTTTGTTTAAATTGTCAAATAAATATTTGGACATATTTTTGCCTATAATTAAAATATAAGCTCCTGTGGTATCAAAATCTGCAATTTGTTGGGATGTAACAGCTCTACCAAGAGGTGGGGGGGGGGCACTCAAGTATAATGTTGCAGGCATAGCGTGACCACAGTTTAAAGTTTTTCAAAACAACCCCTAAAGGGTGGAGGGCTCTAGCCAAAAAATACCCTTTTTCCCATATTTACACCATAATTCCGGATTTATTTAATACTGTTTTCACACTAGGGTTTGAAAAAGTACCCTATTTCTTGAAAATGGCTCTTTTTTTTAGCTGTTTTTGATACCCTCAACGGTGTCACCTAATTCACCCTTCTGTCCTCAAAAACAACCCTAATTCACCTTGTTCTTGGTCACGTTATGCCTGCAGCATTATATTTGAGTGACCCCCGGGGCGGCTCCATGGGACACATCCAACCATTAAAACAGTATCAGCCTCTTCCAGTCTTTTTTAGTGAGTCCTAGAACCAAGAAGAAGGTGTTTGTTTATAACATAGGTATGTCAGACTAAAGCTGAATTCATACTTCAAAACGCAAACGGACTGCGGCAGCTGATGACATGAAAACGCAATGGAAAGTTCAGCTTTTCTCAACTCCATTTGCGTTGCTGCAAGTGGTGTTGCGTTTTGATATCGATTGATCAGAACTGCTCAAAACTCCTATCTACACATGCTCGGTGCGTTTGCGTTTGCGTCTGAATTCAGCTTAAGTCTTGGTAAGAGTCCTCATTTTGTTTATCATGGAGAACATTGTTCTATGGATGCATGGTCTTACTGCAGGTCTGAAAAATCCAAGGAATTTACATAGGGTAACCGATATTCTCCGCCATTTTGATTTCACCGTCGTGTAAATCCGATGGGACGGCAGCCATCTTGGATTGTCCCTCATGGAGGTTGAGTTATTGTACCTCCGGCATTTTACGGTTCCTCATGCCTCCCTTCGAGAGTCTTTCGCAACGGATTAGTGGGAAAATTGGCGTACTTTGATCAGAGTAAGTCGCAATACACGCTACTTGAAACGCAGACACGGTTTGCGCGTGAAACAAAATGCACACGCTGTAAATGCGTCAAGTGAAGATTTACGCGATCTGCTTGGATATCGGGCCAAACTCTGAATACATCCTGAGGTACAATAACTCTGCTCCTTGAGCGACACA
>JXSR01S038668.1:149620-164925 GCA_000969725.1 Ophiothrix spiculata
ATTTGGACTAATCCATTTCACTCGGCTACGCCTCGTGAAATAGAAAAGTCCAAATTTGACCTCATGATATATTTTGTACTATTGCACTCTCAGGCATTCAATATTTGTATACTATTGCACTCTCAGGCATTCAATATTTGTATACCAGCTGTGTCATTATGAATCTTGACAGTCCAAGAGCTTTATTAATGTCTACCAATGGCCAATCTCGCGTGAGAAACATGATGATTTTGCGGTGTGTAAGCAGCCGGTCCGACAAACTTAAAACGTATATTCAGTTTTCTGTTCATTTTTTGATAAAAGAATATGAACAGTAAAGAATTATGAAACGGCCAACATGTAGAATTATTTTTTTTTAAAAAGCCAAATATTTACCAAATTGTGCTATTATTTTCAATGTTGAAGGAAACACAGGGACAAATTGAGCAAATGCAACAAACTTTCCATATGATGGTGGTGTGTGCCGAGTGAGGGGTGTACTTTACCTTTTGTTGTGCATATACCATTGTTCCATCAAACGTCCCATTCTCTGACTGTAAATCACTAAGGTCCAACTTATGTGTGTACATACCACCCGAGGAGACTGTTATCTGAAAGAAACAACCAGGGGATATCATTAACAAATCATTAAAATCAATCATGTCACTTTAATACCCCATTACACTAGCTAAAAAGTTATTAATTTAGTCATAATCGATTTCATTTTCAATTCCTATTACGGCAGGGGATTAGCAATGCAAGCACGCAAGTAAAGCTCGTTTGAGTTTGATTGGTGTTTGTTACTTTTAACACACACAACAACTAACTAGCATTTTTATCTAAAAATGAGTCTAACCCATTAAAAAGGAAAATAAAAAGGAAAGCCTTACTACTCTAGGTTTCTGTTGTTTACTGATGCAAGGAATAAGTGTCGTAGTTAACACATATGTTCCCATGGTATTGGTGGCAAAATTCTTCTCTAACCCATCAGGAGTCACTTCTCTATCATTTACCATACATCCAGCGTTATTTACCTGCAATATAGAAAATTGAGATCAATTTTGTTGATGACAATAGGATAACTCGCACAAAATATGCACCCTCCTTGGAAAAACTTTTGGAAAGGTCTTTCATAGGGAGTGTTAGTTTCAAATAAATCTGCTAATTGGGTACTTCAATCTGCTATCTATACACCGTTATGTTAAAGAGTTAATCTTAAATAGATACAAGACTATGGGCTTTCTTCACAGAATATTATATTCATGTACAGCAGAAATCAAAGAAATGTGTTGTAAAACGTCAATACGCCCAGTTCTTCTGTATGGGATTTGACTCAACTTGAAGCAATACAAAAAAGCTACAAAACTGGTCTGCAGCTGGGTTGCTACTCTAGCATATGAATTTCTCCATTTCAAACCTGTCAACTAAATTATGAAGTTTTATTCTACACAGAACCAGCGAGATATAATTGATTCTCTGTATTGACTTACTACAGTGATGTGGGAGCATTTCCACAAAACGAAGAAATGTTATTGATTTGTTGATGACACACAGCAAAACAATGTTAATTTAGTTAGACGGACCACTAGTGCTTGTACCTCATTAAAAACTTTAAAACTTCCCCTATATGACGGCGCAATCCCATTAAATCTGACATGACATAAAGAGAAACTACGACCAACGATAACTTGACAGATGGAGAAAAGTTTCATTGACAAATCGGGTGATTTGGGGATGGAAAAAAATATAAATAAAAAATTTACAAATACACTACAGGATAACTTATTAAATAAGCTTTAAGGCTGGGGTAGACCTTCAACTAGCACGAACTGTTTTTGTACTCTAACTCTCAAACTAATTGCGTAAACCATATAAAAATATACATTTTCAGAAGCGGATTTTTACCGTGAACATGATGATGATACCAGTTTTTGACCAAAAATGTCAATTTTGGCAAAAAATGCCAAAAACCATATTTTTTGCCCCAAAATTTCTGGAAAGCCTAACTAAAATTTCCCTTCGTGAAATTTTGAACTTTTTTGCTTTTTGGAATTTAAAATCAAATGTCTAGGAACGGTTTTCTCAAATTTTTGATTTTTATCTTAGTTTTCCCAAAAATGCCAAAAATAGGTCAAAAATTGCCATTTTGGTGGCAGCGGTGGGATTCTTTACATTTTTTGACCTATTTTTGTCATTTTTGGGAAAACTAGGATATGAATCAAAAATTTGAGAAAACCGTTCCTAGACATTTGGTTCTAAATTCCAAAAAGCAAAAAAGTTCAAAATTTCAGGAAGGCAAATTTTAGTTAGGCTTTCCAGAAATTTTGGGGCAAAAAATACAGTTTTTGGCATTTTTTGCCAAAACTGAAATTTTTGGTCAAAACCTGATATCATCATCATGTCCAGGGTAAAAATTCGCTTCTAAAAATGTATACTTTTATGTAGTTTATACAATTAGTTTGAAAGTTAGAGTACAAAAACGGTTTATGCCATTCGAAGGTCTACCCCAGCCTTAAAATGGTATAATCACACAAACTTTTGGTTGCGAGTAGGATTGAAATGCTAATGAAAAAAAATCTCAAAACACTGTTTTTAATTTCTACCATTTTCAGCTGCTCATTGAGCGTAAAAAGTTGTGCATCAAGTGTTGTTTCTTAAAATTCGGGTGATTTTTTTGGAAAATATGTACTTTATGAAATGCCTGTATCTCAAAAAAGAGCAGGGTGACCAATATTTTTTATTTTAGATTCGTTATCAGCGTAAATAAATCTACCAAATACTAAATTGTTACGAAAATCAATGGAGGATTTGCATCTCGAAGAATACCCCTTCAAACAAGCAGATTTTTCTTACCAAGACATCCAATGGTTTACCACTTTGTGAAAATTCATTTGCAAATTGAAACACCTTTCTAGGATCAGACATGTCCAGGACGTGGAGATGAATATTCTGGAAAAAAATATAACAAAAACCCATTTTTTCAGCTAAACTGTTAAGCTGGTTTCAGACTTGCCTGTCGTGTGGTCGTACGACCAGTGTGACGTCAAAAATTTTAAGTGCATAAACTCGACCTTGTCGCATCTCCTTGCCGTACAACAAGCCAATATATCGATTACCCTGTCGTGATGGTCGCAACGACACAATATTTTGAGTTGGAATAAACTTTTCTTGCGACAGACCATTGTGGCAATATGCAAATGTGTCATGCTACAGTACGACAACTATAAAATGCAAATGTTTGGTAGTCTGCCGCAACAACAGCTAGTCTGAAACTACTGTTATACATTAATTAGCAGTGACAGACACTGCTCCTGTAAAGGCTCTTAAGTTGAAATTGAGCTTACCCATGGGCAACATATAAAGGAAGGGAAAGAAAACAAGGGAAATGGGATAGAAAAGATAATGAAACGGAAAGAAAAAGGAGAAGGAAGAAGAAGGGGAAAGTGGAAGAAATGATAAAAGAAAAAGGGGAAAGAATAAGGGGAAGGGGAAAGAATGAGGAAAAGGGAAAGAAAGAGGGAGGGAAGGAGAAGAAAGGAAAGAAGGGATAGAAAGAAAGAAGAGAGTAAAAAGAAGAGATATAACTAGGGAGCTAATTATCTGGATAATAATGGCCTAAATTATCTGAATCAACTTCTTGTTTTAGTGAAAAATTTTATTTTATTGAAAAATGTTACATTTCTACATTTTTCTAAGACTCTACAAAATGTACTTTAGGTAACGGCCACTCTCTGACTGTCAACTGACATGCAGAACAGAACAATGCCATAGTTTTTTCTGGTGTAGAATCAATAATCCCTTAGTATGGCATATAATTTGACTTTGTAGTTTTTACTAGAATTCAAAAACAGGCCAGAGTATAGTGATAACAGTAAGGCCTAAAAATTGTTTTGAATGCCGTAACACAGTGAATAATTTGGGTCAGTCTGTTAAGATTTTTTGTAAATAGTTTTAGTGTTTGGCTGAATCTGCCCAACAAATTAAAAACACAGTATGTGCATTGCAGATTAATAAGCTACTTCCTTTTCCCTTGGAGAAATCCTGTACAAAAAGGGAGACGTCCATTGTTCTTTCATAACATAAGGCAGTATCTAAAGTAAGTAAACCTTTTCATTTATACTCGTCTTGTGCGCATAGGTTAAGGTTCACACGCAATTCATGCGATACTCGTGAGCTCACATTTGACAGTTCTGTTGTTGTGTGACTTGATGATCGATTTGATTGGTCGCACGGTGCGATTTGGTTCCGCCCAGAATGAAAAGGTGTTTTTTTTTTCAGACTACTATACCATATCAAACATATGTACACACAGTTTTTTGCATGGGAATGAATTAAATTGAAATGTTACCTTAAATGGAAGTATCTGCTATGCATTATAAATGCACATACTGTGTTTTTACTTTATAGGGTAGAAGATATTGACATGGTATATGTATGTTCTCATTCATCCAGTTGTAATAAATATAAATCAAACCTGTTGAAGACCATTGGTTATGGTCGTAACGTTGAATAGTTGCAAAAGTAAGTTCCAGTATTTGATTTATTTATCATTTATATTGACATGGTGTTGAATAAGAAAGTAACCAAGAAAAGGACATGAATATGGTTGTGTGTATGGATTGGATATATTTATATGTAAAATCTATGGTGGTTTTTTTTCAGAAAAAGTCAAACAAGATTTCGTCAGTGGGTTGCTCAGGTTACACCAAAAGAAGATATCAGCACCTTCCCATCATGCATTCTTCCTATGAAATTTTTTGTACAGGAAATTGTTTCAAGCTTTAGGGCCAAATCATAGTCGGCCTACAAACAAAATTTTTCCTGCCGAACATTTGGTTGTGACTTCAAAATGATGAGTGACTCCAAACAAAACTTCAACACCGAATTGAGACAAAATAAAACTTCGCGCTAGATTGCACATGCTATTGAATTGGACCAAATGTTTGTTACCCATTCATAGTTTAAATTTGATGGCAAATATTTGGTGACGTCACGACCAAATGTTTGGTAGGAAAAATTTTGTTTGTAGGCCGACTATGATTTGGCCATAAGTGATGAATTTTGCATGAAAGGCAAGATTACAACAAATAATAATAATCATCACTATAAAGCTTTAAATAATATCCTGTACAAAAAATCCCATTGGAAGCAAGGCATGATGGGAAGGTCCTGATATCTCCTTTTTGGTTAGGCTAATCAAATGACTTTTTTTTTTCCTAATTAATGATAATGTCATTTTCTACCTTTCCTAACAGATGGGCACAACATGATCCTGCTAGTATGTTTTAAAAAAAGATGGTATTTGGGTCACAAATATAGAATCAAGGCTCAGTTTAGTCCCAATAATCATAGAGAATATCTTGCTTAGAGTATTGTATGAAGACAACAATGATGTAATCTTTTTCAATGACTAAGGCCCAGTGCAGACTCCACTATCGTATAGAATATTTTGCTTAGAATATTCTATGCTGACGACAAACTTAATGACGTAGGTCATCGAATAAAACTGTGTTTTATTCGGTCAGTACATCATTTTGTCGTCAGCATAGAATATTCTAAGCAAAATATTCTATACGATAGTGGAGTCTGCACCGGGCTTACTTTATTTTGATAGAATATTCTGAGCAAAATCTTTTATACGACTGTGGATTCAAAAAGCGCCCTCGGTGCTCACCTGATTTCCTGAGTCATTGATGACTTCTTTCTTTGCTGCTTCGCCTCTCTCAGGATTACGACACACCATGTGAACTGTACCACCTGAAATCATCATAAAACATCATAGCCATACTCTGTAAATCTTGAAGTATGCAACAAGCGGCTTTTTAACGCACATGGTATTTTCATACAGGGAAGTAAATTAGTCCGTATTTCTCAAATCCTAACAATGTACCAAATCATGCTGAATATTCACATGAACTATTTAATAATCAATGTTTGTCCATGTGATAGCAACAAAATTAAAACCAAAAAAAATACCAAAACCATGAAGAATTTACGTAAGGCCACACTAATTTAACTGTTTGTCTCAAAGCTCACCTAAATTTGAAAACCTAATGCGAAATGAGTTTTTGGTTTTTTTTATAAGTAACATTTTTCCAACTATACCAGGCGTTACACTTGCCATTTTCGCCATTCATTTACCATCCATTGATATTTACTTGTATATAAAACAGTATGTTTGTTATTCTGCCATTTTAGGATTCATCTTCGATGGGGATTTATTTGACGAAATAAAAAAAATATTTAGAAGAAAAATTTAAATTTCGACAATTTGGCGATGTTAATGCGCATGTTTAAACTAATGCACGCGGCAGCTTTGAGACATTTAAACAATTAAGTTAGTGTGGCATAAGAAAACATTAATACGCATTGATTTGGTCTTTTAATAAATCCTAATCAATCATTACTAGTCTCTTACACAATACAAAACCACCAGTTCACAGTGTTGTAGAATACAAGGGATATCATGTTATGGTTCTCGTAAAAGAGTCTGATTGCTTGTTGCACACTTCAAAGATTATAGAGTATAGAGCTGTCGTTAACAGAGGTTATGTCAACATTTATGTAGACAGAGAGCATATTGTGATATGTGGACAGAACTGAGTCCCGTTGCAGCATAAACCATATGTGGACCACCGCCGCAAAAGGGTGCAGTTGTCGGCTCGTACATGTTGCTCCTTGTAGCATATCTGATATATGCTATTTGTATGCATCAGATATGCTACAATGAGCAACATGTAGGAGCCGACAACTGCACCCTTTTGCCACGGCGGGACACATATGTAAACAAGCATTTTAAAGACAGAAAGGACTAATATAGTAAAGCAAATATAACTAGCAAGATGTCAATCAAATATTGCCAAATACTTACTTTTTCTATTTCATGATACATAATTAGAACTCATGCTTTTATATAAAGCAGGCGCCAGTCAATATTTACCGAACAAAATTGCATGGTGATTGCCTCTTTCCGCATACGGTATCTATATACATACTCTATAAACCTTGAAGTATGCAACAAGCAATCAGACTCTGTTACAAGATCCATACCATACACTTGTATTCTGCAACATTGTGAACTGGTGGTTTTGTATTGTGTAAGAGATTAGTAATGATTGATTAGGATTGATTAAGGCTGAATCACTGCGTTCTAATATATCTTTACATGAATTCTTCATAATTTTGGTATTATTTTGGGCTAAATTTGTTGCTAACACATAAACAAATATTGTATATATATTGATTTGAATATTCAGCAAGATTTTGTACATTGTTATGATTCGAGAAATACGGACTAATTTATTCCCCGTATGGCCATATTGATTTTTGTTCGTTAATCGACTATAGTACTTCACATGACTGCTATGGTGGTTATGTTGACATACATGTCAGCATCATAATAAATTTATTACAACATGAAAAAATAGTCCCAACGACAACCATACTAAATAAGAACTAGATTTGATCTTTATGTTTTAAATGGCAAGAACTTAGAGTATCTCAATAGGAAATTGGGGATTCCTGATTTAAAGGGAATGGCCTAGATTCTTTCAGCTACTTTTCTACCTAAGCATTTTCTAACATGAATCGACAGAACATGTTGATAGTAATATAAACCCTGAGTAGTTTTCCCTGAAGTGTGGAAAATTGAAGAAAATTCATATTATTTACCGGAAGTTTGAAGTGGAATCTAGGCTAGTCCCTGTAAAAGGGTAAATGAAGATAGGCAATGTCTATTCGCACCAAGACAAGGCGAATTAGTTTGACTCCTGATCTAATTTGCACTGAGACTAACCCTAATTCTAACCCTAATCCTAACCATAACCGTCTAAATGCGAATAAGATCTGGAGCCAAACTAATTCGTACTGTGCCTCGGTACGAATAGCCACTTCCATGAAGAAAAGGGGGAAAATGCTGGGAGAAAAGTGAAAAACGAAAATGATTATGATTAATGAAGACTCTGATTGAAGAGATTCATCAGGATCGGTAAATATCATGTTGTTAAGGTTCATAAGAGGACATAATAATACTACCTGCAGATAAAGGGAAAGCTACCGTTGTACTCGATAAAGATGTCTACGAAGAAAAGGTTAACAACATGTTGGGAGATGAAAAGACGTATGAGCAACTTCAGTCTGATCCAACGCAGAAGTACAAACGGAAACTCGTCTCCTTGCTATCAAACTTGAAGAAGGAAGGTAAGATCACTGACTACATGTATAAGAAGTTGTACCCTACTGCCGAAAATGTACCGAGGTTATACTGCACACCAAAAATTCACAAGCCTAACACTCCATTGAGACCAATCGTCGACTACACTGCCACTATTGGGTACAGTACATCGAGGTGGTTGGCCGACATTCTAGGTGCATTAGTGGGAAAAACTCAACATCATGTGCAAAATTCAAAGCATTTAGCCGAGGAATTATCCAAACTAGTTATCGATGACAGTGACATTTTAAATTCTCACGATGTCGTAAGTTTATTTACGAACACACCCATCGACCAGGTGTTGGAAATAGTAAGAAAGAGATTGGACAATGAGAACATCCTGAAAGTGTATAACAAAGAGAATGGTTTCAACATTACTAGTGACGATGTGGTTCAACTACTGGAATTTGTCTTGACTACTACCTATTTTACGTTCCGGGGGAAAATATACAGACAGTTATTCGGCACTGCGATGGGTAGTCCAGTATCACCAATTGCCGCCAATATTTTTATGGAGGATTTAGAGCAGAAAGCCATCAGTACAGCACCTCCCGATATAAGACCAAAGCTATGGCTGCGATATGTCGATGACATTCTTGAAGTTGTGAATAAAGACAGTGTTCAAAGTCTTACTGATCATATAAACCAAATTGACACCTCTAGATCCATCAAATTCACGTATGAGAAAGAGTCAGAAGGAAGAATACCTTTCCTCGATACTTGCATCGTTAAGAAAGAAGACGGTACTGTCAAATTACTGGTCTACCGTAAGCCAACACACACCGACCAGTACCTTAACTACAACTCGCACCACCCTCTACACCAGAAATTAGGAGTCATCCGTACATTGCTAGACAGGAAGGACCGCATAGTAACTGAGGAAGCTGATCGAAAGGAAGAAGAGAAGCATGTTGTTGAAGCTCTAAAATTCTGTGGCTATCCAACATGGACTTTTGACAAGGTTAAAACCCAGAAAGAAAACACTGCCGCAAAGAAAAGAAAGGAGAAACATAAGAAAGATGATAACACGCAAAGTGTGGGCTTGGTAGTCCTTCCCTATGTAAAAGGAGTTACAGAGCGGGTGTCTAGAACTATGAAGAACTATAATATTTCCACTGCTATGAAACCGTACAACACCATCAGAAAGGAACTGGTCCACCCCAAAGACAAGCGTGATCCGCTCAACACAACTCATGCTCTCTACGCTGTCCCCTGTAAGAATTGTGATCTGGCATACATAGGGGAAACTGGTCGCAAATTTGGCACCCGGCTAGATGAGCATAAAACTGAAGTTGAAAAGACATGCAACACCGTCGTGACCAGAGCCAGCAGAAAGGAGTCCCTCTCTGTCACCCATAAATCTGCTATTACTGACCACGTAGCGGACAGTAACCACGTCATCGGTTGGGAGGATTCTAAGGTTATAGGCACGGAACAGGACAAATATAAGCGATGGATACGGGAGGCTATAGAAATCAGAAAGCGAGGGGGCGCTACTATGAACAGAGATGAAGGACAATATCTATTATCACACCTTTATGACCAATTTTTGACTCATCCTGAGAATTTCAACAAATCAACTGGCAACGCCGGAAATGGCAACACTGGACGTGCGTCGTCAGTTACCAGGAGAAGTCACAACCAAATAAGTGATGAATAAGACAACAGCTTGTTGTCGAAACGTCCACGTAAGTGCACAATCTTTTGGATCAGTTTTAAGAACCTTAACAACATAATGAAGACTCTATTTCAAATTACATTGGGGACTTTTTTATAGGGGCATGCAGCTGAATGTTAGGTGAAGAAAATGAAGCCAAAAGCTCATGTGATGCATTTGAACTTTACTTTACAGCATATGTGACCGTCCACCCAAAACAGCAGTTCTAATTATTTGCAAAGACCATGCTTTAAGGATTAAAATGACACCTTAATGAACTTCACACGATTTCCAGAAGTCAAGTTATGGTCCGTCAAAAGTTTCTGGCATTTACTGCTCATATGGGCTGGATGGTCACATATAGTCATGCTACAATCAAATTAAAATCAAAATTTTATACACCTCACAAAAAAAAACTAATACATACATTGTTGTGAACACCCAGAAAAAAAACGGCTCTATGACAGAACAACTTCTGGGCAAATTTTAATTCTTCATAACTGACATATATCATCAATGTCAAAATGGTCCATTTTCAGAGACAAAATAATCAGTGATACGTCAATGATTGTAACATTTTAAAGGTGCAATTCATGATTCTGATGTGATGAAAATCTGACCTCTTTTCTAGCTAAAGAAAAAGAAGAGTACAACATAGATGTAGTCTGAAAATTTCATGTGATTCCAACAATTCATTTTCAAGTTACAAAATTTTCAGCATTTTAAAAATTTCCATAGACTACTGTGTTGTAATTACTGTCGGGGCCCGACAATAATTAGAAAATGACACATTTTCGTACTCTTCTCAATAATGGAAGCTCATTTAAAAGAATGGCTTTGGGATTGTAACATATACCAATCAAGGATTCTTTCTAGCTAAAAATCTCAATTGGATCATGAATTGCCCCTTTAAGTCTTGCGTTAACATTGTTTGATTTTGCTCTTTCTTTGAGTCTAAAGCTGGTTTCAAAGTGGTGGTCGTATGACCAGCATGATATCAAAAATTTTAAGTGCACAAACTCAGCCTTGTCACATCTGGAAAATTTGCAGCTTGCACAGCAAGCCCATATGTTGGGCGCGTGTGGTCTAGCGGAACAGAGCAGGACTTGTGATCAGAAGGTTGCGAATTCGAGCCCCGCTAGTGCCAACGTGTTGTGAACCTGGGCAAATCACTTTATCACACTTGCCTCGTCGACCCGAGCGTATTGGGTAGCTGTTTAGGGGGAATATCACAACCTAAGTGCTGATAGGTCTGCGTCTTTGGTCATTGGCCGCAAATGGCCTAGTTTAAGGCGAAATGGTTCTGATGATTCCCTTGTTATGGCATAATAATAATGGCCAGCACTTTGATTCCACTGGAAAAGGCACAATATAAATGCTGGAATTATTATAAATTATTTCATATTGATTATCTTGTCGAAATGGACGCAAAAACACAATATTTTGAGTTGAAATAAATTCTCTTGTGACAGACCATTATGGAAATATGCAAATGTGTCATGCTACATTACGACAACTCGAAAATTGCAAATGCTTGGTCATCTGCTGTAACTACAAGCTTGTTCGTCTGCCAACTAGTCTGCTACTATGAAGCCACCTTAAAGCAGAATTTATACTGATCACAAATGATACCACAATTGAATATGCACTAAAAATGCAAACAGATATACAACAGCATACGATATGAAAACGTAAGGCTTGGCATCCAAACACATTTTGGTCAGCTGAGTGACATTTGCTCTTGATATTCACTCTGACTTATTCGCTAAAGTGGAGAGCGTATGTCGATCTCATTGCGCAAACATCGTTTCAGTCGATGAAAGCGAATGTCACTCGCGTATATTGTAGTGCTATGATTATTGAATAAACAAACCCAAGAACATTTGGAGCGATTTTCACTCCAATTCAATCTGAAGTGTAGCAAATGTTGTGAAATTTGTTAACCAAATAACGCTTCCCATTGGAATAAAGTTTTCTTGGTAGGGCGAGCAAATGTCTTTAAACCAAGCCTAAGCGGTGTCATATTAAGTGATTTCAATGAATCAGCAATACTCAAAACTATAATCAAATGCTCATTGTTTTTGTGTTTACTGTAAATTCAGCTTTAAGCGATGAAAAAAAACCTGTTATACAGGTCCGACCGACTATAAATTTGCAAAAAAATTTTAGTTTTGCCAAAATCATGTAAAATCAGCCATTTTTTGGCCAACATTAAACACTTTTGGTTAAACTTGTTTGAAAAAGTTTTTTTTTTTCTGGATTATTTTTTTTATTTTAGGCAAAAAAAAATTTTAGAAAAAAAATTTGCTCAACCTACCAACCCTACTTGAAAGGTCCGCAAACCCGTAAAACATGTTTTTGGTTTTTTTCGTCGCCTTACGGACTTGTTAATTGAATAACTTGACAATCCAACGACTCACCTTTCTTAGCCAGAGCCAATGCTGCTGCCTTTCCTATCCCACTATTAGCACCAGTAATCATGAAGGATCTGTTGCTTATGTCGACATCTAAAGCACCTGACTCAAAATTTTTGGAAGCAGAGTTGTAACCGCTCCTGAAATCAAAAGAAACAACTTTAATGAAGCAGGTTAATATACAGAGATGGATTAGTCACAACATAAACAAAACTAATTAGTAGCCCTAAGGCTGCGATCGCATAGAAGTATATGGTATTCGCTTTTAGGTATTCAATGGCTATATCATATACAGGCACAGTGAGCTATATGTTTTTTCGAAAAGTGCCCTCTTATGTGACCGGGTAGCATCAAATTCATGTGTTGGATTGAATCGATAAGAAATCGTTCACCGTATACCCGATTAGTATAGTTCTATGTAGAACTAGTATCGTTCCTCTGATCTCCCCTCCCAGTGACCTACAGGCACCCTAGCGTTCGCGCTCGCCGCTAGGGCGAAGCCCGATTAGCGGCTTTTGAGGAGACTCAGACCATACACGACACGGTATGCTACAAATTGAACAGCCCTGAACAAGGGCTAAGTTCTATGTGATCGCAGTTTAACTGTCACATATTGTAACAGGCTAAACTGAACCAACCATGCTTACTCTACTTTAATAATCACCAGGTATACCAGCGCTTAATAAATTCTAAATTTCTTATACCACCTAGCCGGGATTTAAACCCAGGACCTTCCGTACCGTAAGGGAGCTCACAGCGCACAGACCAAAAGAGGACTTCCCCGTTAGATATATATATATATACACTAAACGAACCTATACGTTTGTGACAATATGACAAAATGGTAGGTTATAGGTTTTACACCACTAAATAACTACAGGGAACCACCCATACCCAAAATGGGATCTATTTGCTTGTGGGGCTTCCAGAGAACAGGTTAAATATTGAGCTATGATGCACAATTTTGCTTATTTAATTGTTTGTGTTTTTATGATGGTGAATAAATAATCTTGAATCTTGAATAATAAAATATGAAGATTTCATATTGCTTTTTTAAATTTGAGTGCTTTCTTTCATTTTCAAACTGTAACATTTCATTTGACAAATAGTCATAAATTACTCCTCCAGAGTGAATAGCCGAATATTTGTCTGATCCCAGTTTTTTGCCAATTCATACTAAAGAAAGCAGGTTGGTATTGACAATACTTTGTTCAGTGTTTCTAAAAGTGAAAACTTTTGCAGAATATGGTACATGTTGTATTTTCACCCCATAATACCTGTTTAGTCATCTAAATAAAACAAAAAAAAATTTTGTGGTGTAGAACCGATAGGTAAAACTTTAATGGACAGATTTTGATCCAAGTGATTGTTCAAGCATTTTACACACAAAATCACTTCAAAGGCTTCAGTTTAAGGGAAGATTTTAGTTTCTGCTCCCATTATGAAATGCATTTTTATAGAACGGCTCCACAATATCTCCAGAATCTTACATTAATTATAATATGCTTGTTTGGACTTCAAAATATTACCCCACTCTTCATTGACACTAGCTTCATGTATAATTTAAGTTGAAAAAACCTAGAAGAACCAGTCCTTTTGAAAAAGACATTTCAAAATTCAGACAGGCAAGCCTTTTTTTAAAAATCAGATTGGTTAACCTTTTGATAAATTTGGACAAGTGCAAGCTATTTTTAAATTTTGAACCAGCGACCTGTAGTTAAAATCAAGACTAGCAGTCTTTTTAAAAATTTGGACTTGAGAGTCTATTACAATATTCGGACTAGTGAGCTTTCAAATTAGACAACTCTCTTTTTGTGGACTAGCAAGCCGTTTTAAAGGTAATAGCTTTCCTTTAATATTGAATTACGTGTATACAGACAAAATATTTATTTCCTTACAGTGCCTTCAAGGTAAATTTAAAGATATTTTGATTTTAACATTGGGCCAAAAAAAATAAATTGTTTGTTTGCTCTCTAATGGAAAAATTAAAATTTTGGGTCGGTTGGTTGATCTTTCTTTTTCTTTTTTACTGTTCACATTTATTTTAAAGAATGATGTAATTCCATGGATTTTATCGTGAATACCAAGCAATGCAGGGCTTAATCAAAGATTGTGGGTCATTGTTTAGAGGAAATATGCATTTAATACTACTAATGTGACTTTATACGGTTAAATTTTACGTTTTGCATCGAAAATATTGAGTTTTCATATTTTACATGTTTGAAGAAAGAAAAAAAACTAAAATACCCGACCCAAATTTTTGGCATTTTAGGGTCGGTCGCGGAGGGCAATCAAACAAAATGTTGGTTTTTTGCCTTGTAAACTAAAAAGCACTCGTTTTGGAAGTGGCACCCAGTTTTGCTAATAGTGATTGTAATTGAAAATGCACTCCTTTTTTATAGACAAAAGGAGTATCAAAACAAGTAGTAAAAGAAGTTAAGTACTAATTAAAGTCTCTGACAAAATTCCTCGGACAAAATCAGTCATGTGACCACAAATTGCAGGGTACGATCACATTTGTAAACAATTGGCCTTGCACTCTGGATGTTTATTTACATCGTCTGAAGAATTGTGACACCAACTTTAGGTCAAAAACAAGTGCCAGTTCCAAAAGGACTGCTTATAACTTTGCAGTGTAAAATAAAACAAATGACCAGAGCAATTACATGTATACTTACTTGGTAAATTCTCTTAAACCTTTGAAAATGAAAGCTGTGTTTCTGTAAAGGCTCATCCTCTGCAAGCAAACAAAAAATATTGTGTTGTTTGTTATTGACAAATAGGTCTATATAGCATGTCACAGTATAAAGATCAATAATTGCCCACTCCACAATTTTTATCATTAATTAGGGCTAACAAGACAAGACACGTCCTCGTGTCTTATCACAACATCAACAACTCCCATCTCGGCACTCAATCCAATGGGGGTCCGCCTAGGCGTTAAGAAACCTTAGATCCCACCGCTGCCACCAAATTTTAATGGGCCGAACGTAACCCACCCACTTACTCTACTGTAATAATCATGAAGCATAACCTATTACTA